>BRDA01066428.1:0-45458 GCA_036984385.1 Crenuchus spilurus | reverse complement strand
TCAAGTAATTATTTGGATGACTACTTTTTACTTTTACTTGAGTCATATTATTCTGAAGTAACAGTACTTTTACTTGAGTACAATTTTTGGCTACTTTACCCACCTCTGAACGTATATCCTCAGCTGGGCCTTTTGAGTTGAAGTTGGGCTCCCACTTCAGGTCTTGGGAAGTAGAACTTTACAGATGTTGGCCAAAACTGCATGTTTGGCAGCACAGTGGCTTCACCTCTCAGCACTGGGGTCTCACATTTAATTCTCCATCAGGGTTCTCTCCACAGTCCAAAAACATGAGGTCAGGTAAACTGGTTAGTGTTTGTATGTGTGTGTGGGCCTTTGGGTTGAATGAGATGTTTCTAACGTGTCCTGAAATGGTTCAAACCTCACAACAGTTGCTCTGAAAACACATGTTTGTTGTTGAAGTATGGATTTACTTCAGGCAGCCCTTTTACTTCATTATCTAAGAGTGGAGGAAGCCTGAGTGCTGCGTTCTTGTCTTTAACATGTGACAGATAAGGAAGCATGTGGTCTAATGTGTGTTTGTATGTGCGAGTGCTTCTCCACTCGGTCAGTTGAAGGTGTTGATTAAAAGCTCTGGACTGTGTCAGGATTTCCTGCTCTAACAACCCAGTTCCTCCTGCAGTCACCAGACTGAGACAAAGCAGAGCCGTAAGCCGCCTCTAAAATAATACCTTCCTCCTTTCACAGCCAGACACACACACATGTGCCCAGCAGAGCCCTGCGGCTAGTGCACATTAGCTAATGGAGCCCCCACGTGAACGTGCAGAGTCTTCGAATGGACGGATTATTTAAAGACGCCTTTGAATTATTGATGGATTCGGAGTCATTGATGAAGCAGTATGTACATGTCTGTGTGGGGGTGTATGTTGAGAAAACATGATAAAGCTCAGCTGAAGCACCTTATTAAAGCTCTGACTGCAGGATTTGTAATCGTTCAGTCTTATTAAAGGTGAGCAGACAGAAATGTCTGTCCATGGTATCAAGTAGACAGGTCAATGGTTTGTCCTCTTTCAATAATGCAGGGAGATTTTATATTACACATCTCACTGGAGACACTGGATTGGAGGTTGGGTGGAAAGCATGAAACTACTAAATCACCTTTATTTGCTGTTTGTGACAATACTATTCATCACTGCTCAGTATTGTGATACTGGGCTTTGCAATACTGATACAGCAGAAAGCTGCACTGTGCAAAACAGCTGAATGATGAATTGGATCCTGACCAATCACATGTTTAGATGTTTGGACAAAACTTGGCTTTCACATTTTGGTCAAAAACATTGCAAGCTTAACCATGTCATGTTAAGTAATGTTTGGCTAATATGCTTTTAATACATTGTAAAAGATATTACAATGTATAATGTAAACATATACACTCAATGGCCACTTCATTTTTTCATCTTTGCGATATTGCTAGGCTTCGCCCCCTGCTCTCTCTTAAAGATGCTGAGAGCCTGGTCTTTACCTTCATCACTTCACAGTTAGATTATTGTAATTTATTTTTATATGGTTTGCCTTCAAAAAATACAAGTGCAAGTACAAGTGTATCAGTTTATACATGGCTCATTTAAAGAGCTTGTGTACATTGCTGGCTAGTTTTTGATGTTTATTAAATGAAAATCCAGAGGGATAAAAGGGAAATTAAACTCTTAAAAGCCTGTTAAGTATTATTAAATTAGGCCCACTTGTGGTTTAAATGTGAATACAGCTCTGATTACAGTTCTGTTACACTCCTACCATGCATACAGTTCATGCACATTTCATTTTATGTTACTTTTGCACTATTTAGGAATCTCGCACAGTTTGGAAATGCAGGACCTGTAATATAGCTCTCTGTGTAATTGTGTATGTAAACTGTTTTGAAGAACTGTATACATACAAAGACAAAAAAACAACAAAAAACCCGACAAAGGTCACAGCTGCAGTAAAAGTCTGTCAGAATATCAGGCTACACAGGAGATGTTGCATTGATAGCAAAGATGCCAAACACTGGCATAGTAAGCATTATTTAATGTGGTATTTAAAGGCCAAATCAGGAGTATTCAAAGATGTCCAAGAAGCCTAAAATTTACATGTGCGATCCTTTTTAAGTAAAATCAGGATGTTATTAATGTCAATATTGTATTGCAACACATCAAACATTTCTGAAAAACTTGGTGTCCCCAAACTTCTGATGAGCAGTAAGAAGCCGGTTTGCCAGTCTGTGGACAGATGGTGCTGGTAGACCTTGGTTTGATCTCTGGGTAAGAACACAAGTGGCATGATGAGAACAGATTAATTAGTTGGAAATCTTATCAAATCGTTCATAAAACAGATCTCTGTGAGATGTTGTCAGTGCCTCTATGAACTGGTGCAGCAGGGAATTATCATTTCATTATCATTAGAAAAAGAAATGGACCTTTGTGATCATATTTAAAATGCCCTGCTGCTTGTACAGGCTTTACTGAAAGTCATTGATCTGAACAGGAAATATATGGCGTGTGATTCCTGTTAGCCTGGCAGGACTGTGCTGTTCATTAGTATCAGTACTTACACAGACAGGATCGTTTTTCTGAACCCTGTTCATAGGTCCAGCACTGCAGAGCGAGTGAATTAAAATCAATAACTGAACAGAAGGTGTGTTCATGCGTGTGAACACATAAAGACCCAAACAATATGATTTCTGTTTTCTCACAATGTTCATTTTCATTTACTGAGAATTCTGAAATCCACATCTGTCCTAAATAAGTGATTTATATGGATTCACATTGTTAGAGCATGGACAGTCAGGATGAGTTAGGAGACTTAATATTTCACAGTTTATTCAAAGAACATGACAGAAATAACTAGTCTGTCATCAATCCAGTCTAAAGAGCACATACTGTATTCTTCAGAGTTAAATACAGAACGTTAAAGAGGAGGGATCTAGGCTGGGATTAAGGTAAAGGGTGGAGTTTGAAGGTGAACAGAGGAGGGCCAAGGGGTGGAGTTTTTGATGGAGGGGACAGATACGAGTAACAGAAGGACAACATGTGTTGTTGAAACGAAATCTTAAAGTATATACAGTATCTCTCGCCAGGCATAACTGTATGAATTTAATAACAAAGTCTTGCACTTAAATGTTGAGGTTAGAAACCAATGTGAAGGAAATTCCATATATACACCATACATAATCAAGTAATACTCTGATATATAACACTGTGAATCAGCAAACATACATATCTGTGAATCCATGATCTGTGTTGTTCTCACACTATTTGTTGTTCTCAGATACCAATCAGTGATTCATGACTGTATTAATCTGTCATCTTTAATTAACCTGTTTTAGTGTAAAAGCCTCCCTAATCTGTTTAACAACGGTTGGACTCTTTTGGTACATAAAGTGTATATAATGTCCATTGTCCTTAAGTGGCCCTAGGATTGCACAACATCCGCGGTGCAACTAGGAACTGCTGTAACTGCTGACAGGGGAAAATTATTAATACAGATATTCTTTTCTAGACACGTCTGTCTTGTTACCTTGTATGGCTCTCTCCCTTAAGTTTCATTTCCTGTTGTATGGGTATAATTGAGGTGTGCAAACACCATTGGGGGGGCTTCTCCTTTCAGACCTGAGACTGCCAATAAAGCTTTTGCTTTTCAACCTGGGGTCCCCGACTGATTTTTCCTTAACACCAACATCTCAGCTTTTACCTCAGAAAACTACAGAAGATGCAAAAACATGAGAAATGAAGCCATTTTCAGATTAGGGATGTTCCTCATGTCAGGAGTACATACTGATTGTCTTATAAAGGAACTTCAATATCGAGCACAGAGCATGGCTGTTTTTTTTAGCAGCCGGGTTTTTGCAGAAGCTGATGGAACCTTAAATTGTCTGATTTTATCAGTCAGGTGATATATTGGTCAGGCTCTGGTAAACATCCTGATATACATGCATCTGTCCATCCACCCATCCATACATCTCTCCATCTATTTATCCAGCCATCTCTCCACCCAGACATCCAACTGTCCATCATCAGAGGCTGATGAATTGCAGCAGGTGATAGAAGCCTCCTGCCAATGAAATTGCTCTAATCACTCAATTACTCAGAGTGTACCAGGAGAGCAATCACCACCTCCTCTAAGAAATGCAGGTACCTTTGAGAGTGTGTGTGTGTGTTTGTGTGTCCTTGTGTGTCCTTGAGCCTTTAGATCGGCAATAAGTTTAGATTTGAAATGATTTGCTGAAAAAGAAGGCTGCAGATCTCAGCGTCCTTGAGGTCTATAATTACTATGAGACTCATCTCTCGGCCTAGTATGGAACTGGATACTTCAATGAAGAGATTTCACTGAGATTAATGAGACTGCAGGCTCTCTGCTACCCACTCTTATGCCCAGACATTAACTTATCAGTCTGTGAGTGGACCCTGGCAGAGCTATTGTGCCCTACCTGCCAGAAATCTATTCCAGCTGTTCCATACAGTACATCCCAAGCCTGGACTGACCAAAGTGCACCAGTGAACTCTGTGATGTAAGGTGTCTGGGGCATCGTGAACTGTGCAGTTGGCTTAACTTGTCATCATCCCAGCGCAACAGAGGATTCATCGCTTCAGTGGTGTGTGACGGGCTTAAAAACCCCACCGGAAACGTTGCCATCCTGTTTCTGAGGGAAAGCACTGAATGCAGTAAACACCAACAAGTAACCGTTACAAATAATCATTTATATCATTTGTGAATTAATCATAAACACATTACCTGCAGTGGATTTAATGATCATCTCTGTATTCATTCAGGACATCACTGACTTTATACTCATTTTATTCATTTTTAAATCTAAGACATTACAGGCAGAGATGAGAGGTTTAGTCAGACAGACTGGGAACCTCTGGACTTTTGATTAGAATGACCAAAATAATGCAGCTTTTTTAAACTGGGGGTTGGTTGTGGTTGCACTTTCTTGCCAGTTGATTCTTAAAGTCAGGATGAATTTTACAGAATGGCTTCCTGGTGACTATGACTGTACTACGTCCCCCTGGCACTGTTAATACATGTCCAAGGCCAGCAGTTCCATGTGGAATGTACATATATTAACACAGTATACCCACTCTACAGCAATAAACACAAGCTCCACACCTGGTGACTAAGGCCATAACTAGCCCCAGTGGTACCATGAAATCTTGCTCAGTGCCATCAGCTTCATGTGCACTTTACACATCATATTTACCCACCATGTTACACTTATACAATCACTCACAATCTGCCCGTCCACACCCAACCTGTGCCCTTGACTGCTTTCAGCTACTTCTGACAATTCCTTCATGGTAGGTCTTAGCACACAAAATCAAAATCCAAATTAGACCAGTAATGATGTGGCAGACGTAGCTACAAATCTCAACAAACACCTATCTCAACTGGCTTAAGCCTGCCACCCACCGTCTCTCACCTCAGTCACCAGATCTGCATATCTCATCTCCTTCCTTTCATAGGCTCCATCACCCTCATTTTAAGTGTAAGTAAACAATCCCTGTGCCCTCACGAGTCCAACTTATATAACACATATAAGACCAATTTGTGATATTTATGTGGTTGGGAATGAACTTGGTTGAGGATACCACAGATATCATGTGACAGAATTTGCAGCATGTATAAATCAGCGAGCACAGCAGTCAGTTGTAGCAGAGTGTAAAACCATCATCATGGGTAAAGGCTATGACTGATGTTCAGAAGGGCATGATAACAGGGTACTGGGTGGAGGGTGTTAGCATTTTGGAAACCACTAACTTGGTTGGATGTTATAGAGCCGCTGTAGTGAAGAATGAGAATGAACTTCTTGTACTTTGAGTGTCTTTCAACGGCACAACAGTGGTGCCACTATATCTTGCTAGTGTCACCCATGTCAATGCTGGTTATTCCCACTATTAAGTAGGTGGTCATAATATTTTGATATGACAATGTAGTTTGAGGTAGTTGAATTGACAGTGAGCATGAATCCAGCAACTAGTGTCAGCGGTGTTTACAGTCTGAAGTGTGCAGTGAAAAGTGTTATAACAGTATCAGATAATGATGTACAGCGCCCTCCATAATTATTGGCACCCTTGTTTAAGAAATGTTCTTTGGTTTCTAATAAATTATTTTTAAAAATAATAATTATTATTATATTGGACAACAGTACAAAAAAGAGAGAAATCTAAGCTTTAATCAAAGTGCCTTTATTTGGTGGGAAAAATTCACACATTAAGAAATAAATCTTTTGAATGAAATCATGTGAGCCACAATTATTGGCACCCCTGGTGTTAGTACTTTGTACAACCTCCTTTTGCCAACAAGACAGCACTTAATCTTCACCTTTAACTCTTCACAAGATGGGAGAATACAGAAAGAGGGATATTCGACCATTCCCCTTAGCACAACCTCTCTAAATCATCCAGAGTCCTGGGTCTTCTCCTATGCACTCTCCTCTTCAGCTCACCCCACAGGTTTTCTATTGAACTGAGGTCTGGGGACTGAGATGGCCATAAGAGGAGCTTGATTTTGTGCCTTGTGAACCATTTTTGAGTAGATTTGGCCACATGTTTAGGGTCATTATCTTTCTGAAAGACCCAGTGACGACCCATCTTCAGCTTTCGGGCAGAGGCCACCAGATTCTGATTCAAAATGTCCTGATATTTAACAGAGTTCATGAACCCATGTATCCTTACAAGGTTCCTAGGTCCTGTGGAGGAGAAACAGGCCCACAGCATCACCGATCCTCCCCCATACTTAACAGTGGGCATGAGGTGTTTTTCTGTGTACTCATCCTTGGTGTTATGCTTACAGTGTTTGTTACCAAAAAGCTCTATTTTGGTCTCATCTAACCAAAGCACGCGGTCCCAGTTAAAATCCCAGTACTGCTTGGCAAACTCCACCCATTTACGCTTATGAGTATAACTCAGAAAAGGCTTTCTCCATGCATGCTTCCCAAACAGCTTGTTGGCATGTAGATAGTGCCTGACGGCTGTTTGGGAGACCTCATAACCCAGAGATGCTACCATTTGATTCAGTCCTCTTACAGTGAGCTTTGGAGAACGTTTTACTTCTCTTACCATCCTTCTCACTGTGTGTGGTGGCAACATACACTTGCGTCCCCTTCCAGGCTTGTTTGTAACAGTTCCAGATGTTTTGAACATTTTGATTATTGCTCTGACTGTAGATAAGGGCATCTGCAGGTGAGTGGCTATTTTCTTGTAGCCATTGCCTGATTTATGAAGGTCAACACACATCTGCCTTACTTGAACAGTGTGTTCTCTTGTCTTTCCCATGTTTAAGAGTGAGTAAAAGAAATAGGTCTCTATGTAACACCATATTTATACACCAAGGAAACAGGTAGTGATGAATTACTAATTAAAGGTTCCTAGACACTTTGATGCACTTTATAAACTACAGTAGAAATGACATAAATAGATCAAATACATTTATTTCCAAGAAATTGTTAAAGGTCCCAATAATTGTGGAACAGGTCATTTTATGGGAAATAATTATTTTTAAGTTAGGATTTTTTCTTTTTTTTCACTTGAGTTGACGGTTGGGTTAGGGTTAGGGCTGAAGGTTGTTTTCTTCTACATTTTTTCAGAGTGAGATTATTCTTCTGCAATTAAAATATTTATATTAAGGCTTTTAAAACATTTTAACTAAGGGTGCCAATAATTATGGAGGGCGCTGTATTACAGTGGAAGAATTCAGATTCTTACATGATGTTGAGCAGCACAGTTCAGACAGCAGGAAGTCAGTATTGCAGTAAAGAGTCTCACTGTACAGCCTTATTGTAGTGGGTCAGAAGAGTAAACCAAACTTAGCCTTGAAGTTCTGTTCTAAACTAAAGAAGCAAAGACTGCAGACAGGTCTTGACTGATGGGCTACATTTAAGTGTAAAATGATGTAAATATGACTTTGGTCCATTCCTTTTTGTTTTGAAATGATGTTGCCTACTCATGTATTTGTGAATGAGGCTAAATTGAGGCTGTCAGGATGAAGTGGGGGTTGAGTATAAGGGCTGATTTTGCACTGGTGTCTGCTCCCTGTTAATCTATTTCCTGATTAATTCCCGCAGGTGTAATTAAAACAGAAGGGAAAGAATCTCTGTGATCTGGCAGATTTGGGTCGTCGCCACGCAGGAGGCGTTGTCTCTGGTGAGTGCATGTGTGTGTGACTGTGTGTGTGAGTGTGAGATGATGATGCTTGCAACTTGATGCTTGGCTTAGAGAGCCAAAGCTTTTCTCTGGAGAACAGAAGAGACACGGACACAGTGAATAAATAAAAAGTGGATAAATGATTATTTTCATTAGCTGTTCTAAAGTAAAGGGATGCACAGTAAATCTGCCAGTGTTAAATCACCACTACTAGAGTTAAATTAACACTGAGGGTGTCAAAATGTAACACTCTCAGTGTTAATTTAACACTAATAGTGTTGATTTAACACCGGCAGATTTACTGTGTGCAGGCAAAATAAATGTGTTGTGCATGTTGATCATCTGATTCATAATCACTTGAACCATTGACTTACTCAGTCATCAGACATTTTACTCAGTAATTATTCTCCATTATTTATGAGTGACAATGAAGCTCATCTGAGAATCCTGCAGCATGAGAACGATGAAGTGAAACGTGGACCGACAGGACGAGCAGGAAAAGTTTTACATTTGCATATTTTTCCACCTGATGTAGTTAATCAGCCAAGACATGTTCTGTCTCTTTAGCTTAAAAACATCTGCTTGGGGTTTAAGATATTGAGTGTGTCACCAAGAGATATACATAAAATATTCCTCATAGTTTAATCTCAAAATATTAGAAACTGTCACAAAGTCCCGGCAGGTGAGTGAGGTTAAGAGCTGAGGTAAACACTAAGCGGTACACGCTCTACACAGTAAACTAAGCTGGTACTGGTCCACTCCTGGAGATGTATACAGAGTGTGAAACCATCCATCCAATCATCCATCACCTCAACAATTTAATCCATTTCAGAGTCACAATGAGACGCTTTCACTGGGTGCTGGGGAGGGCGTTCCACTATTTTAGCCACTACAGAGTTCCTAATCCATCACTGAACACACACATACACACACACTCACACCAGGACAGAAGAACCAATTCACCTGACCATCAGTCTTTAAAAGGGTCCTTCAATGTATCTTTAGTAAAGAAGATGGTTCTCCATAGCCCCTAAAAGGGTTCTGATATAGTTACGATGTCAAACTTGTAATAATAGTGGAACCCTTTATGGTGCTATAAAGAACCATTTTCTAAAGGCTTCTGCATAAAACCATATAAAGTTTTTGAGTGTTCATGGTTCAAGCTCATCTGAAGCATTAAACCATACATTGTGCTGAGCTGAAAGCAGAGGGTCCCCTGATTCATTTGGGTTATTTTGCATACGCGGTGTAATGTTCTGTTACTACTTGGCTGCTGCTGTTTCTTGTCATGTGGTTTTAACCTGTAACTCATTGTAAATTTCAGGTAACGCAGGCAAATGTGCTTTTAACTCTGTTAATGAATTTGTCTTCCGTGTAACTGTTTACTTCACCACCTGCTGCCTGGATGCAGGTATGATGAGCTCTGAATACATCTCCTCCAGCTTCCCCCGTTACACAAACTCACTGCAGCATCAGCCTGACAGAGAGAAGTGAAAATGTCTGAAATGTGACTGCTGAGACTGTATTGGCTGCTACAGAAGCACAGCTGGTGATAAAATCAGTTTTCTAACTACTCCTCTGAAGTAAGACAAACATTAGCAGTGCCTTTCATGATGCTTTAAAAAGTTAATCTACTAAATGACTTAATGTTCACAGTTATTTTATCACTTTAGACTGAACCCAGAACTTTGTTTACAATTTATTCACATTTTTTTCTCTAAATGGCAAAAGACCAGAAAACATTTATGAAGTACACATCTAACAACCCAAAACATCTCCCCTGCCAGCAGAACTGAGAGTTCCTGTGTTGGTACTCACAGTTTGGTTGAGATCCCGACCATTTGAAAGCTCCAGTCATCACATGCAGCAGCCACAGCATCTACATAACAACAAATCCACTGAAGTGAAGCAGGCCTGGCTCTGGTTTGTACCTGGATGGGAGACGTCCAGGGAAAAGCTTGTGGTGGTGCTAGTGGACAACAGGAGGTGCTATTCCTGCACCCTGTGTGGATAGCAACACCCCAGTGTAGTGAATGAATGTAATTAAATTACAGTTCCTGACCTAATAATACTTATCTTGCTCAGTTGTCTTCAGAAGAACAATATTAATTATGTTAAATTAATTGACTGATTAACTGATGTTAAATGTATTAAAACATATTGTATACATATGTGCTGTTAAATATGTGTAACGTGTTCAGACGTAAGTTACATGTAAACGTAAAATGCTGTAGTCCATTAAACAGCAACATCACTGAGGTGAACTCTGACTGTAATCATGCTAATATAAAAAAAATATTCATAAAGAATCTTGAGCACAATAAGAAAGCCCCAACACTGCCAAAACAGGTCAGTCTTATTTGTATTTTCCAATTTCCCATTCCACATTAAATGGCAGGCACCTGAAACTAACTGCTGCTCAATTTAAGGTGGAATAGGAAATTCAATTAAGATGCTGATTAAATTGTATTTTAGAACAGCTTCTAAACTTTGTGTTTGATTGAAAGACACTTTGAGCTGTAAGTGTTGTATCTGTTCACAGCCATGTTCTGTGTGTTCAGTTAGCATTAGCTGTTAAGTAATGGAGATTACTATGTCCAGAAAGTAATAAGTAATCCCATTACAGTTTTTGAGAAGTAATCAGTAATTTGTAATCGATTTTTCAGTAATGATCCTGACCCCTGGTACTAAATGTCAGAAGGCTTTGAGAAAAGTCCTCACACAGAAGCCCATATCAGAAATATCTGTAACAGCATTTTTCCATTTAAAGAACTTTACCAAGATCAACGTTTCCCTCTCTGTCTGCTGCTGAGAGATAATCTACACTTTTCTAACACTGAGAATTGACTGCTGTACTGAGCTGTAATATGGACTTCCTGCCCGGTCTTTAAACAGAATGCAGCATGTTCAGAATTTAGCTGTTTGGGTTCTGACCCATACTAGATCCTGAGTACACATCACTCCTGCTCTGAAACATCTCAACTTGCTCGGTGTACTCTACCATATACAATATAAACTGCTTGTGCTGGTTTTAAAAAATATACATGGCTCCGCTCCCTCCTACCTGGTCACTCTTCTGCAGCCATACTCTCCAGCTCCAACACTTCACTCCTCTGATTCCCATCTGCTCAAAGTTCACCTCTCTAAGCTGGTATTACTGGTGACAGGCTTTTAGTGTTGCTGGTGCCAAACTGTGGAACAGCCTCCTTCTTGAGTTGCACATCAGTCTGTCCATACTTAAGTTCAAAGCTAGTCTCAAAACCCTTCTCTTCTGGCTGGCTTATGAGTCATTTTAACTGTGTGTGTGTGTGTGTGTGTGTGTGTGTGTGTGTGTGTGTGTTGTTTAATATTATTATTTTAGCTCATTCTTCTAATCTAATCTCTTGTTATTTTTATCTTGTCACTGTACAGTGTTCTTGAGTGTCTATTATAAGGTGATTTTCAAATCAATTATTATTATTATTATTATTATTATTATTATTATTATTATTATTATTATTATTATTATTATTATTATTCAAATCAAACAGCAGCAATATAGAGAAGCTATTCCATACTTTTCTTAAAATATATAGTATAATATACAGTAGATGTCATTTCAGGGGAACATTTTATAGCAATAAAGCAATTGCCATTGATGTATACAGTCTGTTAAGCTTTAAAACAGTGTAAGTCCTTCTAATATAGCGCAGCGTTGGTGTGATTAATCAGTTTGTTTTTATGCTCTACTGATAATGGTCAAGTTTTTCCTTTTTCTAACCAATCCTCCCTCTCAAAAGCTTTAAATGAATGTGTCTTGTCTTTGTGAACTCTCTTTTTGAAGGTTGCAACACATTTGCTTTAGTTGAGAAGCAAAAAGTATCATTTGAAAAACAGCTTTTAGTGTTTACAGTCATCATTCTAATTCATTCAGTCTTATTCAGAATAGCTTTTAAAGCTAAACAGCTCTGGCCAAAGCTGAGAATTAACATAAATTGAATAAGCAATTGCGTTTTCCGGCAAACGAACAAACATCTGTTTGTATCAAACATCACCAATTTAGCTTTGCAGTAACATTTCAGTAATGATGCAGTGCACTGATTCAGGCAGATAAGTGGACATCGCGGGTTTAAAAGTCAACAGCAGTAAGCGGTGTTCAGATACACTACATTATGTAGTCAGATTCTGTTATTACACTTGGGATTTATTACACTAGAGCAGAGAGCACGGGGCTAAGCAACAAAGCCATGTTCTGAATGTTTATCCATGTAGGTGGCTTCTTGTCAAAAATTTGTTTCCATGGCAACTGAAGGCCTTTTTTGTCCAGATGGCTAGTGGGAAAGACGTCTATCCTGAGTTCTGCTGTTATATGACTACAAATATGAAAGTTGAGCTTTAATAATGCTGTGATGATCTGGCTCTGTGCTCATGCTGTGTTTTCACTGCTCCACGTGCCTTTGTTTACCACATCCACGTGTGCCTGGCCCCGCCTACATCACGCCCCATATTAGTAGTCTCACCTGAGGTCAGTCTGTTGCCATGCTAAGGTTGTCTCTACCCTGAGCAACCTCTCTATTTAGGTCCCTTCCTCTGTTCTAGCTACTTTACATCATCTAATATAATTTATCACCTGGCTGGTCATATAAAAATATTATGACCGCCAATGGATTTAAATGAGCTTGGCCCAGGATGTAAAAGAGGTCATGTGACAGTTTCCTGAATGTATAAATAAGGGTTGTAGTTGTCCGCAGAGTGTGACACAATGATCATGGGCAAACAACGTGATTTGGAAAGGATGGGTATAGAGTACCGGGTAAAGGGGGTGTAGCATCTCAGAAGCTGCTAATTTGTGATGTTCTAGAGCTGATGTAGAGAAGGTGTATTGAGAATGGACTTCTAATACACTGAGTGCCTCCCAACCACATAACAGTGGTGCCCCAATCACCATTGATGCCAGAATGGAACAATGACTTAGGTAAGTGGAACAGAGCAATCAGAGCTCCTTATTGGACCAGTTAACTTTATAATGAACACAGGAGCAACAAAGAAGGCATCATTTGCAAATAAGTCTGCCCTCATGTCTCCATCCAACCCCACCATGACAAGTGCATAGAGAGACATGGAGAAGTTGTCTGGATGATTTAGGACAGTCAGCAGCCCTGTAGCTACACCTGACTGATAAAGTTTTACTACACTGGAAGGTTAGCAAAGTTTAAGCTTTGTATGCATTTAAGCACGTACTGTATAATCCTATGGCCTTCTCTAAGATAAAGTAGATCAATTTATGTTCTTAAACCAAGAATATAAATATTGTCTATTATATTTATGCTCTCTTGGAGTCTGAGAGGAGGAATAATGAATAATATGTACCTGAAGGCTTAGGCGTACTGGAGTGCAAGAATATTAAAGGAGAAACTCTCTTAGAAAGCATTGCTGGAACCATAAGCAAATGTCACAGCTATCAGTGGAAGTTGGTGATGAGGTGGTAGCATTTAAGAGCTAAAAAATTCATAACTTTTATCACTTGCCATGACAGCAGGGGAAATATGGAAATGTATGTTTTAGAAATTAAAAGCTAAGCACCTGTCAAGGAGGCAGATACTTTGACACATATAAACAAAAAATCAGACTTTAACACATCTGCTGGCTCCATGATTATTACCATGCATTTAGCTAAATGTCTAATTAGCCATCTTCTCTTCAGACTCTGCAACTTACACGTTGCAAAAGTTTCAGACTGACTGGAAGAGCACTCTTGGCTGATTTGTGCTTCTTATGCAGATGAATGTTACACATCTGCCATATTTCAGTCTTCAGTTGCAAAAGCAAAAGCTTCAGTAGGAAACGTTAACAGGTCATCAGTGTTCATTAGTTATGCAATCTGTAAGAATGTGAAAAGTAAACTTTCTCTGCAACTTAAAGCAACTACAGACCATAATACAGACCACAACACAGACGACTCAATTCTCCAGCTGGTGTCTTCTGATGAGTAAGTTCACCTATATAAACGTATAAAATTTAAGGACAATTTCAGCTGATGATTAATTGCCATATAAATAATAGCCAATCATTTAATTGGCTCATTTTGTTAATTGCATGAAAGTATGAAAGTTGACTGTTGCCCCCTAAAGGTGTTGGAACTAACTATTACAGTGTTACACAATGTTATTAAATATTGTACAATCTCTGATGTTTCAGTAAATTCTGCTTAGTTTCATTGACATCCCTTTGCTTCAACCTAACTGATGAAAAATCAGCAAATTCACAGTCGATTTACTGCAAAATTAACATCCAACTGTGAACAATAAAACTGTAGAAAATAAGTGGTTAAATAATTACAATTACCTCAGATCACTGTGACCTGTGGTACAGATGAAAAAGTCAGAAATGAACAAATCATCTGTAAACAAACTGAGAGCAAATGTTACCTGCCAGGTTCCTTCTAATAGACTGTTAAACTGTCACAACCAAAATTAAATTATCTGCATCAAAATCACTATGAACTGTGAAAATAAACTGTGTCCAACATGGAATTAAATACTTTAACCAGTAAGTAGAGCAGCCAGCACAATAAAACTCAAACATACTTTATTTACTTATATATTTACAGGTAACTGATGGGAGAAATGACAAATCCAGAACACAAAAGTGTTAAAAATCAAGTGTTGGCAGGTATGTAGGCTGAACATTGTATGACACAACACAATACACTGTGATGCAAAAATATAACAGAGATAGACATCATGTGCATTCTGTTTATTATGTCATCTAATGCTATTTATTTGACTTGTTTGAAGACCAAACATAATTAATTATCATAATTAATTCAACCCACACTGGTTGCACCTCCATGTGCCACACTCTTAAGTCTGCTTAGTATTTTACTTCATTTAGATTTAGTATAAAAAATCTAACGAGAAGATTGAAGACTAGATTTTTACTGAAAATGGAAAATAAAAACTCTAATTCTATTGATTAAAACACTATACAAGATGGAAATGGCAGGTCAGCTGAACCCCCTGAGTGCTTTACTGTCTGAAAATGACATCTGCCTAAATGTTGTGGTGTTCCAGTACAAAGATAAAGCAGATCAGTGATCAACCAGCGAAACAAGGCCAAAGCCAAATACCCATCTAACACAGTCATCAGCACAGTCCACCAGCTGTCTTACACATTATAACTACAATTATACAGTCATATTCACTGTTTTTTCTCTCACGTGCTTTTTTGTCTTTTCAGCTTCCAGTCCTTTAATTAGAAATGCCCTCTTGTGTGCCATTACAAGCCAATTACAATCTTAAAATAGTGTTACACTGTGGGTGTGCTTTTACCATCAAAACAGTTCAACAGAATGGACAATTAATATCAACACCAGACTGTGTTTGACAGTTTGTATTAAATCAGTGTGGCCTCAGTAAATCAGACTAGTTTTCCATCTCAGACTCAACTGAAACACTTATAACACAGCAGCCAAGAACATATGACCCAACACAAACCAGCAAGCACTGATATTCACAAGCTTTACTAATGTTTAGCATCCATTTCATCAATTTTGTGAATTCTAGACTTATATTTCAATGACTTAACCCTCACACATCTTTCCTGTAATCCCGGAGACTCTGAGAACATGTGCAGAATTGACATTACTGTATGTCCTCAAACCAATTAGATGATATAAAAATAAATGCACACATACACACACAACGTCACAAGGCCGAGTGATGAAAAGTCTGTAAATCATTTCAGATAGAAGAGAGAAGACAGAGTCCTGAACAGCTTCATTTTTACCTTCAGCACAAAAGATACACAAATCATTAGCCTTGAGGAGCTGTCTGTGCATTTAGTGCATGAAAACACACACACACACACACACACTTTGTTTTGTCCAGAAGCATCAAAACCAAGTGGTGCTGATGTAAAAGTTTGGTATTTCTTGCCAGTTCACAGCTGCTTGCTTGGTCTCCTCCTATTACACAACATATCTGATTATAACTGACTGCAAGGTTCCAAAATCAATGCAGTTGAATTCCTGCCTTGGCAGTTCGACCACAATGTTCCTTTATGTCTCTCCAGTGCCCAACCACCAGAAACCAAATCACTACTGCCACATAGAAACGAAGGTCAAAGAAGCTTCCCCCGGTGGCCCTCCTCTCTCTCTGGGGAGTGCTTAATATTTTAACTAGCTCTCCAGCACTGCACTCTTTGTTAATCTGCTCTCCTGCCTGTTGTTCTTGTGAACAGATGATGCTAAACAGCTGAGAACTGATCAGTTATGAGAGGTTACAATATGTGTGTCCATGCTGTGCTGAAATTGGTCTTATCTCTGCGAAAGCTGGCAGATGATGTATAATCTGCCTCCAGAGAAGCACTTCAAGTCCTTTAATAGCTGACCTCCTCCCAGCGCCTTGAACCAGGACAAATGATGAATAAGTGAATATGGACACTTGTGCAATATCACAAAAAGAGATGCTCTTGGTAAGAGAAACCACCTTAAACTAAGTCTAATATTTCTCATCTGGAGAAAGTTGTACGTTTGTAAGATGATGTGTAAGTAAAGATTTCTGCAGTCAGTAAAATGAAGATCTGAAGCAGTTTACATAATAAAATACTTATCATTTGACTTTTTAACTTGTTTTAAGTTAAATAATTGTACTATTGCATCTCCTAATATTAGAATATGGTAAGAAAAAAAAGACAAAGTTTGTGTTCCTAATTTCATTAAAAAGGTAAAGTGTCACATACACAGTAAATGTGCCAGTGTTAAATCAACACTATTAAAGTTAAATTAACACTGACAGTGTTACATTTTGACACCCTCAGTGTTAATTTAACTCTAATAGTGCTGATTTAACACTGGCATATTTACTGTGTATATGTATAACATGTCAAATGGCCTTTATTGCCTGAATGTTTATGTAATAATTTTAGATATAAGTCGTACTGATCAACAGTAATGTCAGTGTTCTGGTCTTTGTCTTATGCCACATGCTTTTGTTTACATTCTGTGTTTGTTTGTGCCATGTGCTTATGTTTACCCTTCTATCCCCACCTATGCCCCTCCCTAGTCACACCCCTTCTTATCGGAATCACCTGTGTGTCATGTGTTGCCATGTTCACTGCTGTTTGCACCTGTCATGACCCTGATTATCCCGCCTTTCCCTCATTATTGTGTTGTTCAGTGTAGTTTACGTCAGTGGACTTTTGTGTTGATTGTTTAAACTACTCCACCTGCTCACGCTTACATCCAGCCTTCTGCCTACTAACAGCTGACGTAAAACAAAAAGCCTTGAAATGTCACTTTACGTATAATAATATAAAATATGACAGTTTATTTTTTTAAATTCAATTATAAACTCACATACTCATTTTTAGATGGACTAGTATAATAAGCTTACAAAGTTCTCAAAATGAGAAATATTACATATTTAGCAAAGAATCTAACAAACATAAGAAAACTCAAAAGTGTGAACTGAAGGAAATGTTCTTCTCAGTGGTGTAAGGAGATTTCTTTAGAGGTCAAACATTCATCATTCATGCAGTGCCCCTAGTACCCCAAAAACTCCCTAAACAGACACAGTCCACAGCTTTAAGATACAAGCCCAGTCCAGTTTTGGAATAGGATGCCAGTCAGATTTTTCTGAGCTATCCTGAATACATAAGTGTAGTTTGCCCTCTGCTATAACCTACCTCTGTAAGAGCAGATTCTCAACACTCACCCAAGAACAAATACAGAGCCAGAACAAAACCCAGTCTCAGAAGTCAGTGTGATATTAGGGCCTGAAGAATTCTTGGAGAAGTTTCATCTCTGGCTATTATTCGGCTGCAGTCTCACTGAGGAGAATCGACTCGTACAGAGCTGTGTTGTGGAAAAACAGACATTACATCCTTTGATACCTGCTCTGGGAATCAGAGGCTTAGACTGTGATTGGTGATGCCCCATCGGACTGCTATCGGGTGAAGTTGCACCAGTGAATGGATAACAGGGAAGTTTAGAATTGATAAGATGCAGAGCTGTCAGGGTCCCGGTCCCTGTCGAGTTCAGATCCAATACAAACCACTGATATTCAGATGACCATGAAGGTCTTCATTACCTGGATCATTTGTGTAGATTAAGGTTGGTGGTAGGTCTCCAGAACCAGTACTGGGCACAGAGATTCTGGAGCTGGGTAACTGTGTGAGCACCTAGATGACTTGTGTACACGAACTGTGGAAGGGTGTCACTCAAAGCTTTGTAGGGTGTAGATAATTAGTCAAGGAGTTAGCTGTACCTGAGCCAGGATCATTTGCCTCCTTTAGGAAGGTAGACTCGGGTTAGGTCGTGTACCTGAGTGGCTTTTTATCCAGAAGTCAGCAGAGCAACATCTATCAACTTAGACCGTAGGGAGGCTGTGACAGGCTGGGTAGTTAAATAGCGTTTTTGATCTTTAATGTGTGCCTAGTGCTCTTTATGTAGTATTTAAAAAAATGGAAATGGCTTAGGGGAGTGGGGGAGTGGGTATAGGCATACAGGGAGGTCCTTTATGAAGTCCAGGTTCAGTGCAGAGTGGTGGTGGCGGCTTCCTTTAGTGGTTATGGGAATAGACTTGGTAGTTGGGCTGCTGTTGGGTAGATTGATATATAGTGTTTCATCTTGAGCAGTTCTCCTCAGCTACCTCCTGTGGGAAATATTCATTTACTTGCCTGAAACCTTTCTTCCAATGTTGACTGATTTAATAAAGATGAACTGATTAACTCCTGTGTGTGTGTGGTGGCTGCTCTAGACTAAACCAGAGTAGGCTAACGAATGTGGTGGCAGCTAAATAGTTACATAATCATATAAGTAATAACATTTATTACAGAATGTAACACAGAGTTAGCTTTGCAGACCTACAGCAGTGTTGGTATTTATCAGTATAGAAGTATCAGCTTTACTGTTGGCTCTGTGATAGTAATACTTTATTTTACTAACCAGCTCAGTGTGCTCTCAATATAAACACCCAAATATTTTAAATGAAACCTGCAATACAGTATTACTGTGAATGACCACTGAACTGTAATCCCTTTGGGTTAAAGACAATCTTGTGTCTTCTCAGCATTCAGTTTCAAGTGCTTTCTTTCACACCAATCCACAAATCTCTGTATCTCTACAAAATAGCTGGTCAGACTATCATTTCCTCATTCTAAGCTCAAAATAGCTGCATCGTCTGAAAATGTAAACAAAAGGTTATCTGGGTACCTACTTCTCAATCGTTTGTATAGAGTGTGAACAATAATAGGGAATGAATGCAGCCTTGTGCAGAGTGCTGATATAGAGTATAACAATACTTTCAACTAGAAACCAGAGTGGTGGGCAGCCTCATCATCTAGTGCTCGAGGAGCAGTTGGGGGTTAAATGCCTTGTTCATGGGCCCTTCAGTCATGTGTTGCTGGTTCATGGCACCAAACTGGCAACTGTTCAGTCATGGCTGCCCTTGGAAAAGTAATGCCAAGCACATTATTAGTGCAATTAGTCTGTTAATGAATATGTGTCTGTCTGTAATTTCTCACAGAGCCTTGAAACCTCTGATCTTAAACAGCAGAGTAAAAATGCAAGTCTGCTTTTCAGTATTTGACTGAAAACTGCAACCATTTAGCTCAGTAAGTCTCTGCGGGGTGGTTACAGCTTTCCTCATTCACAGCTGAAGACATTTCACTTAATAGAGCAATCTATACACTCAACTGGCTCAAACAAATCTCCCAACTTTGGGAACTGGAAGGTCCCCCTTAAGCTGCAGGAAGCTTCTCAGAAAGAGTCGGTGCTGATGATGACTCGTGTTTAAACCTGCATGAAGCTTTGAATGTGTTTGAATTAGAAGAATACTAACAGAACACAGATATGCTCAGCTTAGCTTTGGGAAATGATGTGCAGTTGGAAAATGGTGACAAACTGTTCAGAAAAGTCTTTAGAAGGTACACAATTTGGACAAAAGTATTTGGACACCTGCCCATTTGTTATCACTTCTGAAATCAGTGTTTACCGAGTTTATCCAGAGTAACTGTGTCCTCTGTCCAGGCTTTTTATTTTGGATCATTGCTGTGAAGACTGGATTACATTCAGTGACAACAAGGTTGGATGATCACCACCACTCATCCCAAAAGTACTGGATAGAGCAGAGAACACAGCTCCACTACTCCACAGGCTTTATACCCCTCTAGCCCACACTTGGCATTAGGCATGGTGCCAACAGGTTCATGTTTGTTTGCTCCAGAGAGTCCTGTTGGCAGAACTTCTCTGCAGGGACTAGACCAGCTGTGTGTCAACGATGAGGGCAACTTAAAGTCATCAGAAGGGGTGTCCACAAACCTTTGGACACATAGTGTATTATATAATTTATTAGCCAGTAGTTTCATAATGGATGTTATTTTTTATGTTGACTGATTAGAAAAGGATGGTGATAATGTAATTTAC
This sequence comes from Crenuchus spilurus, assembly GCA_036984385.1. Classification (NCBI taxonomy): domain Eukaryota; kingdom Metazoa; phylum Chordata; class Actinopteri; order Characiformes; family Crenuchidae; genus Crenuchus; species Crenuchus spilurus. Next base: position 24,911 of record BRDA01066428.1, on the reverse strand, counting down.
ATTCCTGAGTCTGAATTGGCTTTTTAATTAAACGTCAAAGACTCTTAACAGATCATTCACGTCTCTGAAATGTTTGCTCCAAGAGTCTATTCAGAGAAAGAGGATTGTGGACTATTTCTTGGCACTCTTAGTGATGATTTGCAAAAAAAAATGCTAGAGAAATGTGTCTGCTGTTCATCCACTTGAAAATAGGAAAATATGAGAGAAAGCTAATCTTTAAGCGTTTCAAATGATTAAAGAAAAAAAGCTGAAGTATGATCGACTGAGTGAATTGTGTTGTTTCTGAAGTGAAAGCATTACTTGCAATTTGCTGTCATTTGCTATCCTCAAATAAATTTGTCACAAATAACTCGGCTGCTTCAAACCTGAATGAAATGACATTTTCACTGCGATGCTACAATGTTTTGATGTCTGAGGTTCACAGAGATGCTGGAGGTAATACTGGAGAAATGAAAGCACAGTAACTGAACAGTAATGAAGGAGAGCTGTGGGTAGTAATTGGGCACTAAAGTAGCACCAGACTAACAGTCACTTTGCCTTATTTCACAGTGAAACGTGATTATATTTGTATGTAGAGTGAAGAATGATGGGTAAATGGTGTGATTTACAGCAGGACTCGGTTTTTAGTTCAGACGTCTGTAATATGTCACATCACCAGACATGACTGGATATTACAGTCAAATGTCATGTGACATCATACTTGTCTTAATCCAGAGTTTTATTGACTTTAAGGAAGATCTACCCCATAATTCACACTACATTGGTGGTCACCAAACCTCCTTCTGTAGATCTGCCTTTCTGTAGACACCAAATCCAACACAGCATGTTCAACTAATCAATAACTGCTGAAGGAAGTCATTGGATGGACCAGGTGACTGATCTGAAAAGGATCTCCAGGAGAATAAACTGCCCTTAATGTTTTGATAATTCAGTTTAAATCTACAGTTTTTCTCACGTTGAGAGTGTAGTCAGCTTATAAGTTCACTTAATATGTAATTACACATTTCTTACCTGCTTTAAGTATCATCTGTATAATACATGTTTAGAAGAAATATGTATTTTGTTTAGTTTAAATGTTTAATTTGTGTTATTTTCGGAATGTTGCAAACTTATAAAATTACTTAACATTTACTGTAACTGCACTGAACATTATTTATGGACCTCATAAACATTGAGCAAATGTTTTACTTTAAATGTATTTAATAAATATAAAAGCTATACTTTATTCATTTAAATTCATTAGAAACAATGAGAGAACTACATTTATAGTTTTGTATGTTGGATTTATGTGTTTAAATTGAATGAAAATTTTACATGTAATTAAAATACAAGTTCTATCTTTGGGGGTTTTTTTTTAGTATAGGGCATGTTAACTGTTTTAAGTAACTATCATCCAACAAATTATATTTAAAAATGCTCCATAATTTTTCCACATAAAATGATTAAACCATCCATAGTTTAGATCAGTGACTGAAAGTCCTGAACAGAAACTAAAGTTGGTTCTTCTATGTCTTCTTTGATAGCTTTATTATTAACACTGTACAATGCCCTGAACATCTGTCCACAAGACTTGAGCTGCTTTTGTAAATGTCAGTGTCACGGGGTTACAGAGTTTAGACTCTCTTAGACCAGACTGCAGCGCCCGGCCATGTGATGCTGCCATATTCACTTACTGTGACTGATGCTCTTTTTCAGAAGCCTTTTGGAGATGGAAGAGAAATACCAGCAAGCCTCGGTGACTAAGGAGGTTAATCTAGTAAACACTTGACATTTGCTCTGCCGCAAGCTTTTAATAGTACAGAAGCTACATCTACGATCTCTTTGGCATTTTATCGTCAGCGAGAGAGAAACTTTTCCATCTAGTCATGTTATGATGAAGGTCTACTCGAGAAACAAACCACTAAACATGTTCAGATGTGAAGAGACATTAGTAGAACTCACAGTGCATTAACTCCATGATGCCAAAGAGGCACCAGTGCTGTTTACTTGTAGGTGTGTAAGCAGAGACTGTAACTCATCTTGTGTATATTTGTTTAAATTATGTATTTTTGGGCTTCACCAGTTGGCTTTGTTTTCCACTCAGTGGGGGGGTGAATTCATCCTTTGTATAACTGCCCACTCTGGGTGGGCTCAGAATGGAGCAATCCTCTCTTGGCATGCTTTCTCACTAGTTGGAGAAGGGGTGAGTAGGTCACCCAAAATTCAACCAGCATAGTGGTTGCTGTAGCCTAAAGGTTAGAGAAGCAGCCTTTGTACTGAAGGGCTGCTGAACAATAGGATGCAGCCAAAGCACCCTCAAGCAAAGCATCTCACCCCCAAATGCCTCTGCTTGCCAGAGATGATAGGACTGCCCACCAGACATGTGTGCTCACTACCCCATATGTGTGTGTATGTGTGTTAACTGCATGGATGGGATAAGGGCAGACGTCTGTGTGGTGAAAGAGTTGGTTCTTACTTAAGCCTTCATCAGCGGTCAGGTTCTGGCCACAGAGTCTTAGCTGCACATTCTTGTCCCAGCAGTGACACTGATATAAAAGCACTGACATGTTAGGACATGATAAAACGGTCAATTAGTGTAATGGTATCAATTAAACATGCAATGGCTCAAATTAATGTAATGATGAAAGTCTGATCCCATATAAATGTAAGCATCACAGATGTAACGCGAATCAGATACATTTCTGTTAATAAAAAGATGTAAACAAGAAGAAAAGATCTAAATACACAAATACAGATACTAACAGCTTTGTTTTATTTACTGCAGAGTTCAGAACTAAGCACACACTTCACAACACAAACCTTAAGATTCACAGCATCTCCACTTCCTCACTGCTAATCTGTGGCTCTGAACAGTTCAGTGAAACTCGTTTTCCCAACATCTCTCCTTGCTCAGTAAATATACTGACAGAGAAGACTAACCTGTGCATCAACATGACTAAAGAACCAAGGAAAGCTGAGGAAATGATGTTTAAACTATTCAGATGCTTCTGTCTGTTACTTTACTCCAGTCTGACCTAATCACTGCCTTACTGAGCACCAACATCAAAACATTTCTATACAAACTCACCACAATTCTATACAAACCATCTACAGTTTTATTCAGACATTTACTGACTGAAATATGAGCTCAGTTAAAGCTTTTTTTTTTTTTTACTTTGCTTTGTAATTTCTCAGCAGAGCTACTGCTTCATAAAACTCACACAGAGCAGCATTTTGTACAAAGACAGAATATTTGTTAGGCTTAACCATTCAATCAATCAGTAAATATATAAACACATGCATAAACTAATAAAAGATGATGTATTTGTTGCTGGTGTTATACTCTCCATTATAATAAATGCTGCTCTGCTTAAAGAAGCTTTTTGACTCAAACTTTAGAATTAGGCCACACCCACTTCTGGTTTTATTGCAAATGCAGTTACAGAAGCAGATTAAGATTTATAAACTAAGGTGAACAAAAAATACTTTTAAAAATCAAATTACATAAAAATAGTGTCTGTGTGTGTGTGTGTGTGTGTGTGTGTGTGTGTGTGTGTGTGTGTGCTTAAAACAGGGCCTTGCTTGAGACAGCTGAGGTGAGGACACAGCATCAAAAACAGGGATATTTAGTCACTTAAACATGTACATAATGGTGAGTTACAATCATAATATGTAATTTGCCAAATATACCAAGAGTGTGGACCAAATTCTAAACAACCACTAATTAACTAATTATTACTATCATAAACAATTATGCTGCACAATTTATAAAATTACATCACTGACCCCTCTGCCTTCTATTGACACCCCTGACACCAGCAGACCTCTGTATAACACACAGCTTTTATAAATTATGTAGTAATGATTGGCAGGTGATGCAAGTAGGAGGCAACAACATCAACCAGAAGTTTGACAAGAAAATAAATCCAACAATACAAGCAGCCCTCTGTCAGAGATGGGAAGAAAATGTTCTCCAACAACAGAGGAGTTGATGCCTCAGTGTATAAAAACATTTAACAGCATTAACACAAATTTCAATTTTCACTCAAAAACTCAATATACACACCTGCGTCTGTCCTGCACTTAACTGTAACACTCTTATAGAGTTCAGAATAAACCTGTCCACAAACTTCTGACTCGTGAGCATTTCTCTGACAAGTCAAAACATTCACACATCACAAAAAGTCACTTGTGAGACCTCAGAGAACTGACACATCAACATCACAGAGCCATGGACAGATGATGTTATAGATGCTGATGTTGACTATGTTATGTTCATGTCTTATGTGCTGCATGAAGAATAAAAAACAACAGACAGAAAGTGCACGTTCATCAGAAGTGCTTTATTGCCCTCTACTGATACATGCTTAGTATTGCGCCTACCATTTACATTCAGTAATGGACTGTAATTGGTCTCTGTGGTAATGCAGTCAGCTTCATTTCTCAGCTCATCAGGCAAATCAGCAGCCATGGGGTGGGGTGTGGGGGGCAGCCTGAAGAGCAGAAACCCACTGAAATTGGCCTGAATATGAGTGCTGTTGACTACAACACTGCAGACTAACACAATATAAAGCACAGAGTTATGAGTGTTCATGTATTATATATAATTACCATACAGGTGCATTTTATAGTTCTGCAGTTACAGACTGTAGCTCATCTGTTTCTCTGTAAACTCTGTTTTCTTCTCTTCTTCAATAATCAGAACCGACACAGGGCTGGTATTATTTTAGGTGGTGGATCATTCTCAGCACCGTAGTAACACTGATGTGGTGGTGGTGGTGTGTTAGAGCTGATGGAGATGTTAAACATTGTGTCCACTCAATGTCCTCTATTAGACACACCTACCTTATAGATGTAAAGTCAGAGACAGCAGCTCAGCACAGTCTGTGTTGGTCCTCTAGTCCTTCAGTAGTGCTCACAGGATGCTGTTTGCTGGATATGTTTGATGCACTATTTTAGCTCCAGCAGCGACACTGAGGTGTTTAAAAACATCCACAGCTCTGCAGTGTCTGATCCCACTCTAACATACACTAACACATCACCACCACATCAGTGTCACTGCAGTGCTGAGGATGATCCACCACCCAAATAATAGCTGCTCTGTGGGGGGTCCTGACCACTGAAAAATAGTTGAGAGGAGGTTAAAGTACACAGAGACACAGATGGACTACAGTCTGTAATAGCAGAACTATAAAGTGCACCTGTGAGCTCAGTGCAGCTGATAACGTGGACAGTGAGTGTGGATACAATTTATGTGTACCTAATGAAGTGTCCAGGGATACACTTTTTTTTTTTTTTTTTTATATGTTCTGTAACAAAAGTGTTCTAGTAGTATTATTAACTTTATAACATTTATAATATTTATTATTCTGATGTCTTTACATCACTGTGTAAAGGTGCTGTTCAGGTAAATAAAGTTGAGCTCTACACACATAGTGCCTGTCACAGTCTGAGAATGTGCAGTATACCATATAAACAATTACATTAAGATTTATGTAACAAACTTTATGATAAGATTTATGTTTTACTTTTCTTGAGTGCTGAACAGTTGAGATTAATATTGTGTGTATGTGAGTATATGTGACTGTGTCCTCTACATTTTGTGGATTATTCACACGAAAAAAAAATAAATGTCTTAAATAATACACACAAATAAAAACACAGATTCTTACAAACAGTGGAATTTTAAAAACTCACAAAACATTTCACTTTGAAAGGAAATATAAACATGTACATTTTATACACAGTGAATATTATGATCACTTAGGCCACTCTCGTAATAATGAAATTAAACAAATTTTTAAAGTAAAATCATATCACAAAGTTAGGGAACATCTGATATATTTCATTGATCTGATGTACTGAGTTAATATTACTGATCCTCCTTCAGCATCATCTGTGATCAAACAAACTTTTGTCAAAATTACCCCTGATGTACTGATTCACTCTCACACATATAACATTCATACAAAAATGTGTTGAAACAGTCAGTTAAACACAGAGAAAGTAAGTCTTCACAATGACTTTATATTGTCCAGTTCATTTATTGTTGGCAAAAAGAAACCTGAAGTGTCGAGATTAGATTACTGTCCCGAACACATTAGACTATTTTACACATCATTCTCAAACCTGGTGGATTCTCTAAGTAGCCTTTAGGTTCCTCAGCTTGCCATGAGCTGGAACCCTTTAAAGAGCCTCAGAAACCATTTAGCAAAAGGTTCTTCAGTTCAGGTCCATTTATTATCCCCAAAAAGGAAATCTAAAAATAAACAGCAAAAAACATCCAACCACACTTACTACAGCCCTGAATACATCAAATACAACAATATATACATTATCAACAAAAACATACTAGTCCTGTATTTAGTCTGAGCCTAAATCAAGTCCAGACAGGGAAACTGAAACAGAGTCATGTCGATGGTCCAGAAAGCTCAGCACTGATCCTGCTTTCTGAGAGGCCTGACCAGTAAATATATACCAGTACAGAACAATGCCAATGATCTTGTATGCCAGCTTAACAATATTTTAGGACAAATCTTATTGTGACCATTAGCTAAAACAGGTTTAATCATCTGTCTGTTCACACTGAACATGTTCCTTAAGACGTACAGTCTCCGCTGCCCTTTTTACACCTTTAGTCACCTTAACATCAAAGGTTCTCTGTGAAACATCAGATATTTTCTTCTGTGAATCTAGAACTGAAGTGTGCTGCTTGATTAACCCAATATAGGTTCTGCTACATCCATCTATCCCATGTTTACTTCACATTTAACATGAATTTTAATGCTCTGCTATTTACTGCTAAACAAAAAGACTAAAACTTTCACTAAAACTCTAAATTAATACAAAACCTGAGCATTAGTCTGTTCTTACCTAGCAAACAAAATCATTACAGCTTCTTTAGCTCGTCATCCCACACTTTACAACAAAAAAAATCAGGAAAATCTGTTCCGCTCATGCAGACGTGATCTTATCTTAATCAGCTGCTAATGAGAAAACCAATCATGTAATGACTTTCTCACCTACAGGCAGTTGGAGCGGGCGAGGTAAAGAGCTTTTAGGGTGAATAATGAGAGCTTTCCGCTGGTTGCCGTACCCCATCTCTGTAGGAGCGAGCGCCTCTGGTTCACTGGGGGGAAATGAAAGAGCTCAGTGACCCCACACAAAAAGCAAAGGCCACACTGAGGAAATACAACCTGACAACTTCCAAACCTCAGTCAGACCTTAACACACCGGCCCGAAGCCACAGAGCAGGACAACTGACATTAACTAATGACTCAGAGATGTCTTTCAGAAAGGTGGCTTATTAGAGGGAATATCTCATCACTCATACAAACCCAGGATGCTGACAGGCTGGAAAAAGGAAAAGAAGTCCATAAATAAAGTGAAATGTAGTTCAAACTAAGATTGCCGTAAGAAGCTTGATATGCATTAAAACTCCCATCCATGAGTTCTTGTTTCAGACTTTAAAATGACATAAAAACTGCACTGAGACTGAGTGTGCACTTTAGGAATGAAGAGCATGACATTCATAAAAAAGTAACACATTTATTATTCTCACTATAACTAGTGACTTCTGACCCCAAACACTCAAAAAAAAAAATCTAAATGACTGATTTCATATCAACATTCAGTACATTAACTCTAAACATCCAGAAAACTGAACATAAAACTCAAAATGTTAATAATCACAAAAATTAAGAATTTCTAGAAAAATATCTTTTCTTTGACCAACCAAAGAGAGGGACAATACTAAGCCTGCTGTGGAGTTTAGTACACTGCACTTTTGGAGCAAGGAGTCTATACTAAGTTAAATGATTGTCCTCTGAGTGCAGAAGCCATCTGTCAGATGTTTTGTGTACATTCAGTAACTTATAGATCTGCATGTGAACTTATTAGTACATACAGCATCTATCAGCACATCAACCTCAGTATGTATTTCTCTTTTTCTGGCACTATTTATTCTCAAATAAAATGATTTAGCTCAGAAATCAGTGATGTGACAATCACAAAGCAGTACAGGGGTTGTCATTTTATCAGAATTAAATTAAATTCACAGTCTAATGTCACTTAAATAACTGAAGTATAAAAGTAGAGTAAAAGTACACTGCCAACTCTAAAAGTGTCTTAAACTGCCTTATAGGCATTTTACATACCTCAAGAAACCTTCCCATATAAAGGATTTACTGGACAGTGTAAGTTACAGAAGAACTTCAGTACTGGGTTCTATCAAGCAGCCTGCGTAGGTGTTGGGCTCCTCAGAGAACCATCATCAATGAAATGCCAGTTACCATACTCCTCAGACCAAAACTGATAAAGTCATAATAAGACAGATGCGTAGATGCTGTACTCGTATCTCTAATATGTTCTTAAATAAAATGTACTTTATTATAATGAAGCTTTATTTCAGGTGATTCTGGACAGTTTCTGTTCAGACAATGTAAGAGATGAATGAAACACTGTGAGTAGAGTTTAGGTTTAGGATAATGTGTAAGATAAGTTATGACACATATTTTCACTTTATATTAATATAATGTTTTATGAATTTTATGAGTCATAAGGTTGGACACCCTGGTCAAATGAAAGAATTTTTAACTGAGCCTATCATTTATAAAAACATGCAACATGTAATGTGCAATAACTTCAGCACAGGCCATTTACTTTCACTTTATTTAAGCAAATTACAGAAGAAGAGTTAACTTGTTTTAACTTTGAAAATCAATACTAAATTTAGTTTAAAAAGTGGTCCACAGACTTTGGCTTGAGACAGTGTGACACATCAGGCACTGAAAAGTTCTCAGAAAGACAAAAAAAGTGCCCAAAATATTTATGAACACAAGCTTGAACACTTGAATGTTTCTTGACTAGATGTGAAGTCAAGCTCACAAATGTGCTGCTCTGACTTTCACATTTATTTGCTCTGTTATATTTAACATGTGACCGAACAAGCTCTGACCGCTCAGATGATAAATTCCAGACAAACACGCTGGACGTGGAGTCAGTGACCAGTAAGCACTCGCACTGCGATGCAGGTCAAACCTTTTATGACCCGTCATGACAAGTTCAACCAGGACCGAACCCTCACTCCTGTGTCCTGACCTGAAGTTATCCAGAGAGTCCGAGCGTGGTCAGTGAAGGTCATTTCTTTGACCCAAAAGTGTCTGAATTTGTGACATAAGTTAAGCAAATTTACAAACCCCAGCACACATTTATTTACCTCCAGCTGAGGACATCAGGTCTAAACGCTTAACAATCAATAGATATAATCAATATCATACTTAATCAAAGTTTGAGCAAATAATTTTTATTATGCAGGATTAGTAAACATACTTATTTAAGTGTCTCCAGAATGACAAAACATTCTTAACTTTCAGTGTAAGTTAATATAAAAAGATTTAATTTAAAGCCATTTCAGAGGCATTCCTACATTCATTCTGAAGTGATAACAAAATGTAAACAACATATGCTGAGAAAATACACACACTTTTTTTTTCTTTACACAGCAACAACATTGTTTCATTTTTAGTCATTTATACACACACACACACAAACTAAATTTGACCATGTTTAAAATATCATATTTGTTTCAGAATATATGATTTTATATTAAATTTAATATTGACTGAAAATTAATTGCTAGCAATTGGACCTTAATTACTGGCTAAAATTTTAAGCATTCAAATAAAAACCTGTAAAAAAAATTACAATGTCATCATTTAGGGCAATTCTGTAAGATTCCTCTACAATTGTTGCAAAATGTAAATTTTTATCATATAAATTCTAAAATTGGTTAAAACTAAAATCCCTCTTTTTAAATTCCCATCAAAGATTTTAATACTTCACATCCTGCTGCCATTAAAATTTTCACAAAATAACTTTGGAGTAAATACAGTAAAGACATGTAAACCAGAAAGCTTTATGTTCTTCATTCCATTTACTTTTGCTTCAGAAGTCTGGAGTTTAATATGAGTAAGATTTTTGTAATCATATAAACTACATTATATAATGAAGGGAATCTAACTGTACAGGTTTCTTTACCTAACTTGAAAAAGAAGAAATAGAGATTTGCTATTAAAATGACATAAAATTATTTGTATTAAGAATGTAGTTTTATACTAACACTTCAAATCTACTCCTAATACAAATCTTTTCTGATTATTGTCAAAACATCATTTTACAGATATAATGTCATTTTAGAGTTTTTACTTAAGTTTTATGTAAACTTGCCTTTAATTATAAATATTCCACAAATAAACACACAACAAATAGAAATGTCTGTAAAAGTAGAAAACTATATTATATACATCATACATACATTCTTACAGATAATAATAATAATAATAATAATAATAATAATAATAATAATAATAATAATAATAATAATAATAATATAGAATATGTGAAATAAGTTAAATATATATTTAAGTGTATTCATGTAATGAAATGTTCATGAAATGTTGCCACTCCCATCAATTAATAAACAGCAAACAAAGTGCCTTAAAACGGGCAGCTGCTTATATCAGCAGAGAACAGACTGTGAGGAGGAGGAAGATAAACATCACTTCATCACTATCACAGGGCAAAGACATATAAACAGGTATAAGTCTATAGTACACATATAGTCAAAATGTTCTACATACTGAAAACACAACAATATATTTTTCATAAACTGACATGAGGCACCTAAATAAAAAGTGGAGAAAAAAGTAAGTGCAATTCAATGAAAGTGAAAATGTAGGTGAATGTATTTTGAATATTGGAGCTTGAAGTATATATTGTCTGAAAACTATAAATCTCATAAATATATGAAAGGATCGAAAATGAGTGCATGTAGAAGAGAAAAAGTGAGAGGCACTCAGCTGAGAGATAGACAGACAGAGGGAAAGGGGACGAGAGAGAGAGAAAGAGAGAGATAGAGAGAGAGAGAGAGAGAGAGAGAGAGAGAAGGGGTGGTGGTAGGAGGGGCTTGGCACAGTCCAAGCTGGGCGGGGCAGGAAACTTGCGTGACAAACAGGCTGAAAAACAAGCGTCTCCAGGCCTGGCTGCTCTCCTCTGGGCAGTGCATTAATACCACCGCCTTTCATCTTTCATGTCGCTTTTGGTTAACCCAGCACTGCCTACACTCCCTACATCCATCTTTAATCAGCACTCCCCCAAAAAGCCCCACCAATTACCTCAACCAGGCCAGCCAGACCAGAGCAATCCATCCACAGATAGATCATGAATAGATCAGGCCATAAGCATAAGTGATTCACTATCAGGCTCTCTGACATGAGGAGGTAACCTTGTATCTTTAACGTCTTCTTAAATAAAACGACCCATTGGTTTGAGCCTTGGCGGCTGAAAGAGGATCCCCTTTGGCATTCGGCAGATCTTTATTTTCCTCTCATAAAAGATGCTTGGAGTTATTAGTCAATATGTGTGTTACATTGGTCTGGACTCAATCTTACAATGGTTCAATGTCAATGATTCAAGTAATTAATCCAACTATTAATGATATCATTGAACATATTTGTGAGGTACTGACTGTTAACAAACATCATTACAGATATGATTTGTTGATTGACTTTAAAATATAAAATAAGAAACAGCAGGTTTCCTTTCTGGAAATTGGATTTTTGTTTGGGTATAGGATCCTAATTCTCTATAAAAGCACATATACTACTATAGGACTAGTGAATATATAATAAAGCAAGACACATCATGCTGCATTAAGCCACTAATCCGCCATATTGTTTGTTAGAACTGGTTGTTTACATTGTCTATATGGAACATATAATACAGTGTCTTTTGTGATAGTTGTAGGATAATGTAGCATAACGCTGTGCTCACTTGTGTGTGTGTGTAGGTGTGTGTGTGTGTGTGTGTGTGTGTGTGTGTATGTATTCACATTGTATAGGTTAAATGCAGAGAGGAATTTACCTGAGGGGATCAATCAAATATATTAATTTATATAACTTTTAGATGGACAGTACTGATTAGTCATTACACACATTTGACTGGACTACAGTTGGCATATCAAAACTCCTTTACATTTGCTTTATAACTATTTTTTTCTGTCCAAAAACCTGTTAGCATAATGCTAATTCTGGCTAATACACCTGTACAGCTCGTGTTGTTTTAGCTTTTTAGCAGTTAGCTTAAACACAGATATTTGCAGCTTGTAATGTTCATCCAGGAAATTGTTTTGTTGTGTGTACTCATATTTTACACAAACTGTTTCATTACATATTTGACTGTAAAGCCTGCCTGTGACTATTTTGGAGCTAGCCTAGCTAGCATGCTGTTGCAACTCTTTTTTGATCAAACAAAGTCATATCAAAACATTATGAGAATACATTTGCTTCTCAGGCCCAGACATAACAGTGTTCAGTCAGTGGTGAGCATGAACACCTTCCTTATTGCTCCTGTGTTCATTATAGAGGTTAACTGGTCCACTGTAACATGTAAATTACTCTATACTCCACACCAGAGTAATCACTCCTCCCTAGCATCAATGGCCTGTGGGGCACCACTGTTATGCTGTTGGCAGGCTCAATCTCCATTCTCAGTACACCTTCAGTATGGCAGCTCTATTACATCCTAAGAACTTAGTTAGGGTGACCAGACGTCCTCTTTTATTCGGACATGTCCTCTTTTTGAGACCTAAAAAGCATGTCCGGACGGAATTTCACAAACGTCCGGGATTTTGTTTTACTTGAGAAGCGTTTCTTTCACAAACTAGTCTCGCCCTCCCATTCAGTTTGCATGAGTGAGATGTTACGTTATATTAATGTACTTGGGCGTTAGGACCCAAGCAGAAATCCAAGCCAGTTTCCCTTTAGGCCACCTACAAGCTCACCGATTGGCTCTGCAGTTTCTTGCTAATGTGTGATTGGCTGTCGCCGCTGTCACTCCCTCAAACAGCGTCCGTTTTCACCTGTAAGTTGTTTACATGTTGAGCGTTTGCTCTGTCTGTGTCACGTCAGCTAGACGTAGTTTAATAACAGAGGTTTAATAATAAAATTCATAAACATTAACATTTAAGTCTGTTTCTGTGTGCGTGTGTCTACTAGTCTGTGGTTTAATCTTTTTACATGCCTCTAAGCTGAACTATTATCAAAATAATTCCGAATTTCTGCTTAGTTTTGCTCAAAAATGATATATAATTATGTTTAAATGAGGTTTATTGATCACACATTCCAAACAAAAGTGTAACATTGGTGATAATGAGCTGAAGTGAAGTTGACTGGAAAGGAGTGGGTGCTCATTTTATGCTACATGTTTTTAACTGTTTATTTTTTAATAATATGTAATAATGTATTAATATTTTATTATTGATTAATATTAATTTTAGAATTTTAGAATTCATAAGAAATTTCATAGTTATTAATAGTATATTATTAATAGTAAGTAAGTAGTAATTATTAATAAAATATAAATCATAATTTGTCGATATGTATTAATAATTAATAATATAATTTATGTTCAAGCACAAAAAAAAAAAACCTGCTGAGGTGTCCTCTTTTTTGTCTTCTCGGATCTGGTCACCCTAACAGTGGTTTCTGAGATGCTACCACTCTTCACCAGGTGCCCTATTATCATGCCCTTTTGGATATCAAATTGTGTTCCTTGCCTATGATGATTATTTTGCACTTTGCTACAGCTTACCGGTGATCACTTATGTATACATGCTGCAAACTCTGTCACATGGCATCATTCATAATACTCTGATATGACTGTATATTTGGAAAACTGGGACATTACAGCTACACAGTGTCACATGCCCAAATCCAGTTGACTCTATATATATATATCCTGTTGACAATATTTCCCAGTATTAGTTTTCTAAAGTTAAAGCTGTAGCACGTTTCCAGTGAAGAGTCTATTTACAAATGTCTTATGGCAAACAGCTCAGTGCATTATCTGAGTAAATCTGTGTGGGTTAATTAAGCATAAGTGCTATAGCTTTAACCTTGAGGGCAGCATGCTTTCAAAGGCATCCTCCATGATGCACACTCGCAGCGTCCTCTCTCTCTCCCTCTTCTCTCGCTCTCATTCTCACGCAATCCCTTCATACGACAGCAGCTCAGCAAAGCGTGCACAACATCTCCCCATGCAACAACCAGTTAAATGTCACAATAAATGAACTCACTCAGAGGAGACAAACTCAAATCTGAGCCAGGCTTTAAGGAATTTGCTGAAAAAGTGAAATGACAACACTCCACAAACTCTGGGAGATAAACGACTTCTCTCAAGCCATTTTTTTCCGCTTCATAAAATGTGGGCAATTATGGCTCAGTTGTGAGAGCTTGAGAGAGCCAGCCAACTTAAAGCTCCAAATTCATAATACCAATTAGAGCAAGACCTGTAGATGTGATTAGAGGAAAAGCTGTAAGAGCAAAAGCACATTGTTTGATTAAGAGGTTTGAGCATTAGCAGGACTTTTTATGGATATGATTGCTTGAGCGGGGAAGGAATGTTGCCTCTCTCTCTCTCTCTGTCCATTTCTCACTCTCTGTTTCTCTTTCTCTCTCTCTCTCTCTTCTCTCCCATACTCTCTCCTTCCATTCTTCTCTTGTTCTTTTTCTTTCTTTCTCATCTACTCTCTCATCATTTTCTCTTTCTATCTCCCAATTGTTCAATTTCTCTATTTCTTTCTCTCCCTTTTTCTTTTGCTCTCTCTCATTCTTTTTATCTTTCTTTTTCTCAATTTTTAAATTTCTCATTTTTTGTCTCACACAAACACACAGACACATGACAGACAGATAAACAACCATATTATGCAAAGATTAAGTTGTGAAGCTACATGTTATATTAATTTTCTAGGCGAGTTGTTATCATATATATATATATATATAATATACTAAATATAAAATGAAAATAAACTGTGACATTTTAGCACTTACACATACACATGCATGGTTGCTGTAGCTGATTTGTATTTTTGGGAAAAGCTTTCTGAATTAAAACCTTCATTAATGAACTCTCAAAAAAGTAAAAGACTATTTGACCTAAATTCCAAATAATTAATTGTGATTTTAAACAGTAATTAGGATGAAAGTGTCCAACAATCTAATTTCCACTAAACCTGTTATTACACATTTTAAACTCTGCAAAGTTGTCTGACATTGTATTTTACATGGAACTACTTTCCTTTGATAACATCACTGTCAACATCACACATTTCTTTATTTTCTGATCCTCACCTAAAGTGAACACCAGTCCCATAACCAGACATGTATTCACTGCTGTGAAAATGCTTTATTACAAATCTAACATCACTGAACTCTACAGACCAACAATAACAGTTCAAACTTTCCAGACTGACCGAGAAAAGCAATATCACTGAATGATGATAAGTTAAGTGGCCTACAAGTATGAACTTCTCGTACTCACCGTGTTGGGGTCGTGAGTTTGCACTGTGAAGTTTGGGGTTCGCTTGGAGTCCGGTTTAAGAGCCTCAAACGTTCACATCTTTGAGGTGCAGTGACGAGCTGGGGTTGACAGGGGTTAACGTAGCGTGAAGAGGTTAAACAAACTGCCATTCTTCCTGAACAAGCTCCAGCTGATAAAGCAGATAAACTGTGGTGTGAGTCTCGGATTAAAGCCTCAAATCTTAGAAAAGCATTTCTGTGCCTCATCTGAGAGATAATCTCAGAAAAAACCTGCAGTGTGGGAACCAGAAACACTTCAGTCATATCAGCTCTGATGCTTCTGAGAAGAGCTACAGAGTCCTTTCTAAACGCTGCAGTAAAATCGTGTTTGCATTTTCAGTATATTTAGTATATTTATAGTATACATACTAGTGAGAGACCACTTCAGAAGTCTAAGCCAATCTCCAGACCTGAACTCCACAGACAACCTCTGAAATGTGATTAAAAAGAAATACAAACAGTCACAAGCCGTCAAACAACCAAACTGATAAAATGTTTGCATCAGGAGTGGCACAAAGTCACTCAACAACAAGTAAGTTCAGCAAAATCAGGCTGATTCAGAAAACACTGAATTCTGAACACTTCTTAAGTTAAAACATTAGTGGTGTTGGGTTAAAAATTAATGTAATGATTATTAACTTGTTAACATGATTTGTCTTTGAAAACCCAACCAGTTCATTTTCAACAAATAAATGCTCTAATTAGAAACATTTTTAATAGAAATTTGGGAGAAATACTGTAAGCAATTTATTAAATAAAACAAAAATGATAATTTTAGTAAAACAGAGAAAAAAAAAGAGAAACAGATATATCACAGTTACACTTGTGTGTGTGCTGTATTGTATTTACTGTATTACGGTCTGGGTGATATAATAATATATATCATGAATGATGTCACAATACTATATTCACAGTTGTTGATAGCATTTTTTAGCACTGCTAGTTTTTTCTTTACTTATCAAATATGTTAGATTTACATGTCAAACAACGAGAATGTGTAAAAAAATGTTTTTTTTCAAGGTAAAATGTAAAAAACATAACATTTACATCCCTAATATAAATATTACATGTGACAATTTCTTTGAAAAATTGCAATGTTATATGTTTGCTGTATCGTCCCTCTCTAGACGCATTTAATTATTATTATTAAAATACAAGTGTTTTCTCTTTGCTTTTATCCCACATATCCCACATTGAGTAACAAAGGTCTACAAGTTAGTGTCAAAGGAAGCTACACTTTAAGAAGTAATATAAAAAACAGTTTTAGGCTATCAAACGATTTTTAAAAATTATCGCGATTAATCTCAGAATTTCCTTTTTTAAAGCTGAGAATTTTGAAGAGAGTCTGGTGGCAGAAATATGAAGATATTGCACCTTTATGAGGGAGCCGGGTTTGCTTGTTCGCTTGTCCAGACAGATGTTTTAATGCATTATATGTGTATTTACATTAAAGATCAGACGATCTTCATCAGTGACTTACACCACTTTCCTCATTTTCACTTACAGGGCGTTCCAATAAAATCCTGTACAAAGAGCTTTGTTTCTTCCTCCATGTTAAAATTTTTAGAAAAATAGTGAGACACGTTTGTTTACAAAGCACGCACCACCTCTTCTTCTCTGCAGTGCAGTGTCTCTGCACTCACTCACGCCCGCTAGTGACCCCTTGTGGCGGATGGCGGAAGTTCGCTTATAACGCAGATCTCGGCAACATAAAAAAAAAATTCGGAAAAATTGTCAGTTGGGTCACTGGTAAGTCAAGGTTCCACTGTATATGAAATGTTTTAAGCACCTGAAATGTTCAGAAATTCAGGAAATGTGTATTTCTTTAATGATGCCGCTCACAGTCAAGTCTCAACATGCCTTGCAGGACCAAATAGAATTTGTGTTAAGGGCACTATTTTTTAATCGTGTTCAATTGAGATCACTAATGCATTATTATTGTGTTAACTTTGACAGCCCTAAAAATATTCATATGTAAAAACATATCTTTTATCTAATTTCACCAAAATAACCCGCTTTCTAATTTCACTGGAATGACAGAATACACTCAGAAAGTGGACAACGAATGTTAGTTAATATGTTTTTTGTCTAACATGGTCTGAAGTCATTTGAACTGTTGAATCTGAAGTCACTGAAGAAAATGTCATAGTGACTCAAGCCATTAATAACACGCCCTGAGTGCATAGGAACGGAAGGAACGGAACGTTACACTTATATAGCGCCTTTCTAGATACCCAAGGACGCTTTACAATCAACACACTCCATTTACACACACTCAACCACAAACACCGGTGAGAAGCGGCAGCCTAATCGCGCACAGCGTACTCTCAACCGGAAGCGACCGTCCACCTGGAGGACTGCATCGAGCACTAGGGGGATCACCCAGGACAGAGTGCCAACCATATCTGGGCATACATACATACATACATACATACACAGACATACACATTCATACACACCAGGGTAATTTTTTTTAGAGTAGCCAATTCACCTGATCTCCATGTTTTTTGGACTGTGGGAGGAAACCGGAGACCCCGGAGGAAACCCACGCGGACACGGGGAGAACATGGAAACTCCGCTCAGATGCGGACTCGAACCCAAGACCTCAGTGCTGAGAGGCGAACGTGCTAACCACTAAGCCACCGTGCCGCCCACCGTGCCGTGCCGCATAATACCCAGCACATACACTACTACATTACTCAGAGTAAATAAAGAGAGACTGTCACCAACAATATACTCAGACATGAACAGCACATGTACTGCAAGCATCGCATGTCAGAGATAAAACACACTTATACAGTCTTACACAGCAGTCATCATCACAGAGCCGTGACCAAGGAGCCACTGACTGAGCAGCTGCAGCATTTTGGTGTGTATTCAAATTCATTCTCATTCAAGGTCAGTTCATATACATATTTTTACACAGTTTCTTTGGAATAAAAGCCCTGTAAAAGACTCTGAGAAGAGCAAAATAACACTCTTAGTTTGGATGACACCACCTGTGGGCTACTTCACAAGGGATTTCTGCAGGTAAATTTAAGCCACTTTCACTTGAAAAACAGCCACAAAACATTCTTACTAGACAATCCTCAACTTTGGGCTTAAGTTGTATGGCAAACTTAGGAATCTTACTTTGTGAAAAATCTTGAGATCTTTGAATATTTGACAAGTGAATGTAAATCATCACATTTTCACACAGAGTTAAAGGTGCCAACACAGAGAAGTGTAGTATCCTTACAGCTGGCTGCAGGCTCGGCACGCTGGTAAACCTGCCCTGAATATTCTGAATAATATCTTTAGGAAACTTGGAAAGTCATTTCTACAGGAACCTCACCTTAACAGGGGATATAATGTACTACTTCAAATGATCAGTTTGGACAGGCTTTCCTACACATGCTGTCTACAGTCATTCTATAAAATGTACAAAACAGAAACATTAAGAAATGCAGACAGCGTCAGTTTGACAGCAAAAATGTAGATATTTCCACTCGGATCCACTTCAATTTCACGGTGGCAGTCCAGGTCTGACAGAGACCAAAGTGACCACAGATGCATTCAACCTGACCGCAGCTCTAAATGGCGAGAGCAGATGTCTGGACCTCAACATAGTATCTCGGGTCAGTGCAGTTCAGGGCGATTCACTAAAGGCAGGGGTCCCCAAAACACAGCTACACTGAAGCAGCGTGACCCTGACCTCAGCTACAGATGCGGATGCGATCCCGCGCATAGTCCTTAATGATCACTGAGAAGTCACATCTGACTGAACTTCTGTCTGCACACAAACACTGGACATACCATACCTTCAATAAAGTGCAGCCAGGCATACGGGTCACTGTACAGCAGATATACAGAGGTCAGCCTGCAATCAGCCAATGAATTCTAGTCATAGCCATGCTGTGTGCACTCTCAAATCTCATTCTTTGGTAATAACTCAGTTTCCCCAACAGAAAGAGATCAAAATCTAAGATCTGTCATTCAGCACAACAGCCTTGAAAAGAAACAGCAAAGTCTGCTGTAGATTACATCCATTTACACTGATGTCTTAACATGTATAAGTGTATACTAAGCAGTTGGTGTAGTGTAGTGAATAACACTGCTGACCCCATTTGATGGACTGGGGTTCAGTTCCTGGTTTGGGCAATCACACTACACTATTTCAGTACGAGTCCTTGGACAACTCTACGTTTGCCAACAAATGCAACATGACTGTAATTGTAAGTCACTCTGGATAAGAGGGGCTGCCAAATGCATGAATGCAAAGGTAAAGGCTAATTCATTCTGTGTGTACCACAGTGAGACTTTGGACAAAAAAGACAAAAACTGTCTTGTCATTTAGCTCATGCCAAGCAAATACCATATGGAGACAAACCTCGAACAGAATGCAGATGCTCTGCATTAGAAACAGGTCAGTCAGTCAGTGGTTTTGGATCGTCAGCAATACCTGACATACAGAAGCTCATGTAAAAGTTTACTGAACGTTTGGACAGAGCCAAGACAGGAGCTTACATTCAATTATAGGCTCACTTTATTCTCCCGCACCGGCGTCGCAGAGTCTGCACGTGGATGTTAAACGGCTCTAATGCCATCAATGGGCGCTGACTCGCCTCATCACAGAGGCTGCATTATTTGAGGCTAGCGCACACACTTCACTCAACAAGGCTAAGCTAAGATGCTCTGGCGGCCTCCCTACAGCCTAGGGTGTGTTACGCACTAGTAAGCAGAGTAACATCAATGTCTGGATGGGGCAGCATTCTTTTAACTGCCTTCTTTTTCCTCGATGAAAAACTCTGGGCTTTATGAGAAGTGCTCATGATGCAGTCCGCTACGCTGCATGTGCTGTAAATTGGGCAGGCCTACATTGTGTACCAAAGGCCTCTAAGAGGGTCTGAATGAAAACAAATGGTGATGCATAACTGAATCAGACATGAGCGAGTTTATCCGAGCAAAAAAGGCCATGGTGAGGTAAAGATATATAGTATTGGACAATAAAAGCCAAAAATAATGGTGACATAAGGTTGTCTTTTAGTCACTTGTATGTCTTGTGTACATTTTCATGCTTTTTTCTTATAAATGTGTGTTTAGCACAGTACATCTTGTTGCTACAACATTATCTATCAGTCGGTCAGTTTGTCTGTCTATGTGGTTACCTACTAATACCAATCAGCCATTACATTAAAACCAATTTGTGCTGTTGGTCCGCTGTGTGGTCACCAAAACAGCTGCTGCCCACCACTACAAAACCTCTGAAGGAACTGTGTGGTATCTGGTCTCAAGATGTTAACAGCAGATTAGAAGCCACTGCTGGAAGGTACTGACCACTGCTGATTGGAAGAACCATACCAGCCTTGCCACCTCAGAGCTGCTCCAAACCAGTCGTCTGACTATACCTGCTTGGCCCATGTCTGAGTGGCTCAGGTCTACATGCAGCATCCAACAAGTTGTCTATGATAATTGAGTGTTAACTAGTACATCCCAGAACTATAATATGCATCACTATTACTCACTTCATCTCTGAGCAGCATTAATGTTCCTTAAAAATAAACCCAATTCTGTGCAGTACAACAACTTCACCAACAGATGGAGCAGTGCCACTAACATCAGTTCGTATGCCCACATGAATGCATACACCCTGTAAGCTTTTACTGTCAGCAAATAACTGTAAAATGACTTATTAATAGTTTAAACATTGACTGAAAAAACTGTGGCATTTACACAGTCTAGTCACTGAATTGGAGGAAAGACATAGCAAGAAACACTACTGACTAACTACAGCTAACAACAATGGAAATGACATTCAGACTGGATTATACATTACAGCCAGATCTAGTGCACTGCACTGACGATTATGGAGTGTTACAGCATCATCTCTCTCTTTCTCTCTCTCTCTATCTGTGTGTGTGTGTGTGTGTGTGTGTGTGTGTGTGTGTGTGTGTGTGTGTGTGTGTGTGTGTGTGTGTGTCCTCAGATGTCATTATGAGAGCACAGAGAGGAGAGATAGTTAACTGGGTCATATGAGTACTGTCTAGCAGTCCTGCATAGCTTCATATGCTTTGCTATTAATACTGAACTGCATGTGTTCCTAGAAAGAGTCCTCACTGAGTCATAAACAGACAGACCAATGCATTTAATTCAGTTGATTCAAATGCGGACATGATATGAACATGACTAAAATAGGATACATCAAGGAAATAAACAAAAAGCAGACTACAGTAATTTGTATTTGCTGCTAGTGTGCACTCTGTGGAGAGGCGTACTGATGTACATCTGATGAAACCAATAAAAGAGAGAGAATAAAGTCAGTTCTTTTATTTGATTAGAATAAAGTTACAAGATTAAAAATCTGCACATTGTGCAACACTTATCACAACTTATATTGACAATTTAATGGCATGTAGATAGATAGATAGATAGATAGATAGATAGATAGATAGATAGATAGATAGATAGATAGATAGATAGATAGATAGATAGATAGATAGATAGGTAGACAGACAGACAGACAGACAGACAGACAGACAGACAGACAGACAGACAGGATCGATCCATCGATCGATGGTGGAAGGAAACCTACGCAGACACGGGGAGAAATTCCATCCAGATGTGGACTTGAACGCAAGAGCTCAGCACTGCGAGGTGAACATGCTTGCACAGATGTGCAGATTTTTATTTACATGTTAATATATTTATATAGACAGACACAGAAGTTTAGACAGAGATATATTTAGATGTTTAGATATAGAGACTGATAGATAGAATGTGTACATGACTTGAATGATTTAAATAAGAAACATCAAGACTATTATAAATAAAGTAACAGGCAGAACTGTGTCAATGTAATGTAATTTATAAATGAAGTAAATCCAGTGCACATACAGTTTCCAGTGTAGAAATGTCCACCAACATTTAAAAGCAATGTTTAATACAGTAAATAAATCTTTCAGTGCACTAAGCTTCATGTGAGAGAGAACAAATGGAGGATGAGTGTGAGAGGCCAGAGTTCAAACAGCATGAAGAGAATAAAAAGCAGACAGGATGTAAAAGTGAATGAAATGGGTCAAAGTGGAGAGAGAGATGGAGAGAGAGAGAGAGAGAGAGAGAGAGAGAGAGAGAGAGAGAGAGAGAGAGAGAGAGAGAGGAAGTATTACAGGTCTGAATGCTGGCCGGCGGTGTGAAAAGATCATGCCATTCTGGATAAAGATCAGTGGGGGCTACATGCCCACAAGGCCAGGGGCAGTCTGCCCTCTCTACTAGGGTCAGCATAGGTGCCATACCAGAGAGAACCAATATACAACACAGAAATATGAGCTAAGTAATCTCTCTCTCTTTAACTCACACAGAGAAAGAAAAAAAAAAGAAATACAGCCATGCTTGTGTTTTTGGGTGGAGCGATGTGCATTTAACATTTACATCATGTGTAGTTTAAAACTTTAAAGATGTTCTTATATTTACTACACAGGTTCCTTAAAGGTCCATCAAGGTCCATTTTACTAAAATCATCAGCAGGAGATTGTTACTTTTCTTGTTCATGTTGTAGTGGAAGACTCTGGCTGATGATATTACAACACTGTCATTTGTTTGGGGTTTTAATTATGACAAAATGAACCACTTTCTGACAATGTTAATTCATTAAAATATCGATACAGTATCACAGAACATAACACTGCAATATTCAAGTGTATATCTGTTTTCGCACCAATATTTTAAAGTTCTTTTGACACTAACTCACCCTGTCCTGACTCTTTCACATTATGTTACTGTTTTAAAAAGTTACACACAAAAAAAAAGTTACACAAATGCTATTTTATCTTAGAAAAATGAATGTATGATTAGGAAACATCTGCAGCTGACATCTGTCTGTAGTTTTTAGCCAATATTTAGTCTCTTGGTTCTCAGAGTGCAGTCAGGAGTCTGCATTAGTGTAGTGGAGATTCTAAGTAAAGGCTATTTTGTCTACAGACTTATATTAATCATTTTCTGTTTTTTTGTACCTAAAAACTAAATGATCTTAACCACTAAAGACAAATTACAACAATTACCAAATATTTGTATAATGTGTCATAATGAGGGTTGGTTGATTTTTTTACACTGAAAAGGGTCTCCAGCTGAAAATAAAGACTTAAGAACCTCTGACATGCTGAAATAACTTCCCTCCAGTGTATGTGAGCAGTCAATGTGCCAAAAATTTGATGGCATCAATAACCACCAAATAATCATCACAGTGGATTAGGACATGGTGAGATTACAGGACTGTTTAGGATGGACTGAGATTATAAAACACAGGAGTTCGTCTAAACCAGGAGGAGCTGAAATCAATCCGTTTGTGTATGTTTACAGCTCTCATATTTACATCTTTCATACTAGAGTACGACTGTTTATGTTGTCAAATATCTGACACATATTTAACATCTAGTTGTTGTAAAGTATTGTATTTCTTTAAAAACTCGTTATATTATAAAGACCTCGGCTAAATGTAAGTGACATACAGAAGTTAAGTTAATCGAGTGAAACTAAATACAATTACGTGTAGATGAGCTCTCAATTAATGACTACAGAGATACTTTATATAGTTTATGTATGAGTTACATCAGCTGAAAATATTGTTTTTGTTCAGTTAATGAGCGATCGAGCCTACTACTTAAAAATCCTATTTTGTTAAAATTTATAAAGTTATAATCTACAGCAAGCAGCAGATTTTTACAAACTGTACTTTGAGTTATACTGTGATGCAATTTGACCGCTTACAGACATTTATTTAAATATCTTATTACCACAGATAGATAGATGTGTAGATATTGACTTTGTTACGATGTTTAGACAGACAGACAAAAACAGACAGTAAATAGTAGAGATTGTGTTTGTGCTTTACTAAGTTATTCCATATGTCCAAGCTTCATGGCTCTGTAGTCTTACATTACAGCACGAAACACAGATTTAAAAGCGTTTACACATGAAATGATTTAACTCAAAAGTAATTCTTATTGAAGCCGAGAGAAAACAAAAACAATCATCTGTAATGAAGCTGAATGATCCGGGTACTTAATCGGAATACATTTAGTTTTTATTATTTACGTGGTCGTAGAAACAATGTAAAAAATTATAAGATGTTAAACTGCAGATTAACTTATAATTCACCAATTAAAATCTCACTTTTAGTTTAAACATAATTTAGTGTGTTCATTAGTAATGCTGACCAATCAGACCTGAACTGAAACGGTGAAGATCTATAACCACAAAAGTCCCTAAATCTCAGAAAAACTGGAAAGAAACATCACAGTAGATTAAAAAATTATAATAATTAACAAATAATAATAATAATAATAATAATAATAATAATAATAAAAAAATCAGGCAACAGTTGAGTTCATTTATGTGTATTGCAGTAACACATTTAGCTTTTACTGTAAATACACAGTTCTGTATTTTGTAAAATGCTATATATATATATATATATATATATATATATATATATATATATATATATATATATATGTGTGTGTGTGTGTGTGTGTGTGTGTG
>BRDA01066427.1:0-30432 GCA_036984385.1 Crenuchus spilurus | reverse complement strand
TCCCTCCCTCTTTCACCCCCTCCCTCCCTACCTTGCTGTTTTTAAGTTAATAAGTTAAAAAGTTGAATATTACATGAGCTCCTCCCACAAAAAGTAATGTATGAATATAGAGAATGTCTATGAATGTTTATGAAAGTATATGAATTGTATATGATGATGACTCATATTGATGAGGATTTGGCAGTTAATATGATTTCTGTTGGAGAAGTTGATTATCTTGGTCAAAGAAGACTATTTACTGTGGTGAAAGCAAACTGCAGCACCAGCTGTATTCAGAGTTGACAGGCAGCCTGCTGGAGTAGTGAGTAGTCTACTCATTTGGATATGATTTTCTTGCCTGTTCTACTATATAGCATGATCTTAAACCTGAGAAGGGAGTATCCAAATGAATGTAGCCTTAAGTCATATAAAATTGAGCTCACCTGTCAGTGAAAGCTTTCTCCAGGAGAATAAACCCACTTTGAAAAGCCTTACCCTGTAGGCTTCTTCTTCAAAACTACTCCTGCAAACCTGCTTCTTCTGTAATGTCAGTTGCTGGACTGAGGAGGCTCAAATGGCTAATTGTTACCTTTGAAAAAACATAGCCTGAGGCCATGTCAATAACTAATCAAAAAATAAAGACTCCTGCTGGCCAGGGAGGGTCCTTGACCCCTCCAAGCCAGTTGAGAGGCTGCTGGTTGGTATGGGCTTTCTCCATCTTCTCTTGGCAACTCGCTCCACTGGTGTCTACTGCTGGAGGCTCACTGGGCTGCCAGGACCTGATAAGATTTGGTCTTGTTATTTCATCCCTGTGGTGTGTTTTATTTATGTCTTTTTTTAATATCACATGTGCACTGGGTAGCAAAATGTCAGTTTCAGATTCACCAATTATTGGAGGATTAGGGGATTAAATTAACGAGTTTAGACGCCAGTCTCGCTGTTCCCACTGTAATCTCCTTACTTCAGGCCTAGCAGATGACTGGTGCATTAGGCGAGAAGAGGACAGAAACAGAAAGAGAGAGATGGAATGAGACTCTGATTATTCTTCTAGAAAGAAATCATCTCATTCGTGCAGATCAGGGGGAAGTCTCCCATGGGTGGCTAATGGTGCAGTGTGTGAAGAAAAAAGGCAGGCCGCTTTCCTCTTTCAGGAAAGAATTCGGGGAGAGCATTTCAGAGAAGGCGGAGAGTGGAGCCCTCTTTCTCCACCCGCCCTCAGAAAGATCAGCTTTTCTTTTATTCCCCAAAGTGAGCTCTGAAGCGCTAAATCCTTTTATCAGCCCAGTCTCCACTGTGCTGAGCCCATCATCTCTGGATATGCCTCAGTCTTGTGCTTTCTCTCTATATATCTCTGCCTCTAGCTCTCTCACTTTAACCCACTGTCCCCCTTGTTCTTGCCCACCCCCTTCTTGTCCCTCCACTCCAGGTCTGGTTAGCGTTAGCATGCTCCTCATGCGGAGTGATGGGGTCAGTAGAAATGTGGGCCAGGCCTGTCATATGCTCTCAGCTCAGCACCCGGAATGAGCGCTGGAGTTTACTCAGCTTGCTTTGTTATGTAGCATGCTTACATACTGCAAATCACCAAGTGCTGAAGTGTAGACCCGCGCCTTTCCAAAGTAAACAAGTCCGCTAGGGTCTCACTTTTCAGCTTCTGTTCTGTCATTAGATGCAGCGTTGCCCCAGAGGTAGAAAATCCCTCATTTACCAGTGCCTCTTCTTTCACTTCCAACCTTTAAATCACGATCACCCAGCTATTTTTAAATTACATTTTTATTAAGCCCAGAGCGCTAGAATCTTTTTTGCTTGGTTTAGCCGTGTCTCGATGGCAGAGACATGCTTTGCTGTGATTCTAGCCTTTGATCATTGTCTGTAGGCTGTTTTTCACCACACTGTGTACTGATGTTATATCCTGTAGGATAACACGATTTGTTTTAATAAGCTGATTTGTGGTGGGATTCTATTAACAGAACCAAAAAACAATGTAAGGAAGCTTTTGGCATGACAGATTGGATTTCTGTCTGCTGTGTAAAAACACTCTGAACAAGTTATATCAGTATATTCTTAAAAAAATTGATTAGAATTGACTTTTGGGGGTGTTTTTTGTTAATGATAAGGCTATTGATTCCTATTATTCTTGACCGCTTTGAATTGTGTCGATTTTGAAGTCAGATTAGCTTCATTTATAGCATCTTTTTTTTTTTTTACAGCTGGCAATTCATAAGTGAAGCTGATCCTCAACAGCCAGTGCTGACAGAGAAGTCATTATTGTACAGTTTAGCTGTACTGAGTTGTGATGGAAGTGAGCTGTTTTAGTTGGCCGGTGTGTTCCAAGTCATACTAATCCATTGTTCATAATTTGAGTAATTTGGTGTTCAGTCCTTGATCTGCAACACTTTATATTTTTTTGGCCTTTCCCCCTGTGCCTTTTTAAGATGTGCTCATACATGTCAGCTTTGATTTGTTTAAAGTGAACTCTGGCACAATAGCTCCATTACTTGTGTTCATCAGAATCCTGAATCCTGATTCACATCAAACAAGTGGACCGAGACCCCCAGAGTGGGTCAGTCTTGGTTCATTTCTAAAGAAACTAGCACAGCACATTCTAAGTATGAACACAGAATAACCAAAGACATCTACACTGACCAAACACAGGACATGATGTGGGACAGGACAGGACAGCTGTGTGGAAAAACAGAAGACAGGAGTAAATTTAGTTTGTTTAAGGTTGTTTTGGTGTTGTCTCAAAATATATGCTCACATCCACCATACATGACTTTTTTATATGTTGTTTTGATGGTAAACATGCCAGCGTGAACGCTAACCAAACCAGAACTATAATGTGTTAATTTTCATGCTGGCTCCAGACCAGGGAACCAAACTACAAGTTTAAATACGACCTTATACATTTCTCCAAACATCTGCATCTGATGTGCCTGTCCAAAGATGCCTAGATAGAAGCGGTGGTGTCATCTGCTGTCAAGCAGAAAGTGGTTTGCAGCTGCTGGATTTGGATAAGACTCTTCTTGGAATGAGTGTGTGTCTGTGTGTGTGTATGTGTGTGTGAATGGCTTCAGACAGAGGCACCTTTCTGTTTCAGAGCAGCCCATTCCAGACCCCTTGCAGCAGCCTGCCAAAGCTCAGCACACTCATTGAGGCCTTCAGTTCAGAAACATGTCAGACTGATTGTCCATCTGTGAGATGTAGAACTATTAAAGATATTCTGGCCATTTGAGACGATAATCCCTTAAAATAGTGATGTGTCTGGTTAGGGGTGAACAATACTAACAAAATACAACTACAATTCCAAAAAAAGTTGGGACTCTGTGTAAAATGTAAATGAATCTAAATACAAACATAATGCAATGAATTTTTGATGAGACATTTTGCCATAAAAAAAAAATATATAAAGTTATTTACAGCTTAATGGCAACAACACATCTCAAAAAAAGGCAACAAAAGGATTTTAGAGACTGACTCTCAGATGCAAAGATGGGCAGAGGTTCACTAATTGGCGAAAAGTACAATTTCAGTAAAAATGTTGCACACTGAAAACGTCTGAAGACGTCACCATATACAGTATAGTACTTAATATTATCAAAACATTCAGAGAATCTGGAGAAATCCCTGTATACAAGGCCAACAGTCAGTATTGGATGTTTGTGATCTTCGGGCCCTCAAAGGGCACTACATTAAAAACAGGAATGATTCTGTACTGAAAATCACTACATGGGCTCAGGAACACTTCAGAAATCATCGTCTCTGAACACAGTTTGCTGTGCAATCCACAAATGCAAGTTAGGGCGTTTTCACACCAGTAGTTTGTTTCTCTGGTCTCAATTAGACTGAATTTGTTTAACTTGGAGCATTTCCCCCGCTATTTGATTTGTTTTCACACAGGCACAAACCTAAACGCAGCAAAATCCGCCCCCTTCAAACCACGGGAACACATTGTCTCCTCTGATTGGTCAGACCTGTCACTCTGAAAAGTAAACACTACAGCAGCAGCAGCAGAGAAAAAGCTGTCACTGTCCTGTTGCTATTGCCGCCCGGCATTCACCTACTGTCTCGCGGCTGCTGACTCACGGCTCCATTCCACTGTTTAACTGTCTTGAGAGCCCTCGTGTTGGATAGTGCCACATGACACAGTCTATGCGGGTGTGTTAGTGACACGTGACAGTAGCAAAAGTACAGTTTTAGCTCTAACTGGCCCTATTGGAAACCGTGGACACTGTGTTGTCCAGACTCAAGAGAAGAGGGACCATCCAGCTTGTTATCAGCACACATTTCAAAAGCCTGCTCTGATTTTATGGGGTGGCATTAGAGTCTATGGCGTGGACATATTACACATCTGGAAAGGCACCATCAATGCTGAACAATATAACGACATATTATCCCATTCAGGCAATGTTTCTCTTTCAGGGAAGGCCTTTAAAGACAATGCTAAACCACATACTGCATCCATCACAACAGCACAGCTTCACAGAAGAGTCTGGTGCTGAACAGGCCTGCTGTTCTTCTGTTGTGAATAAATTGTGCGTCTATGAGCAAACACTTGCATTTTGTTTTTATTTACATTTATTCACATTTTACAAAGCTCCCCAACATTTTTGGAATTGGGATTGCATTAGAGTTGTGATGATACTGCATATTACATTTGTGATACACATTGGAATTATGGTACTTAAATTTCTTTTTCAATAGTTAATATTGAGACAAATGTCCTGGGGTTTTTTTCCTTAAAAAATGGTTCAGCTTTAAAATGAATTATTTTTAATTGAAGCCCTTGACTTTAGATGGTCATGTTATAAAAGGCTGTTAGACTGAAACTACTGAACTACTCTACTTTAAAAAAAAAAACACAGAGAATAATATATCACTCTAACGTTAATGCACTACTAACACATTAATGTGGTAAATGTTTAACACGGCTCTGTACTGCATGTACTATGCATAGAGTAAGACCATGCAGAGTTCTAAGCTCATTCAGAGCATGTTTCAGACGAGTAAGAGCTTACTGAGCTTACTGGAACAATAAAGCACCAGTGTTGTGGGACCTATAGTTCATATTGATGTTTTCTTGTCTAAATCCCATTTTTGTCTTTGTTAGGTTGTGTTCATTGCATATGTAGAGTGAATTCATTCTTAAAGGGACAGCACAGATTAACTGTCATTTCAGTCTAAAGCTAAACAACTATTAGTATGTTTTTCTGTACCATTCAAAGTATAATATTACATTTTCAGAAATGCTTATCATTGAAGTATATTGTGTCCTTGTGAGACTGTGTACTGCTCTTAAATTAGGTTTACGGCATTTGGTAGACACTTATCCAGAGCGACGTACAAAAGTGCTTTGTTTACAAATTCAAGTCTTTAGTGTTAGTGTTAAATTTGATCAAGTCTTTAGTGTTAGTGTTAAATTTGATCAAAATATAACTAATCACACAATTGTCTACTCAGCATTTTACTCTGATGTGAGATGGTTTAAGGTTTATTTGCAAAAATAATTAAAAACAATTACTTTTAGTTATATTCCATGAGTGTCTTGGATTGTCATTAGACTGACATTCGGCTAGGATTGCAATCTGTCTCTTAAAGAATGGGATTGTCTCATATTATAAAATAAAGTGATGTGTCTCTTATTGAATCAGTATGGTTATTGATGAGAATAACAACAATGAATCAACTAAAGCAGATTTACACTAAAAGACTAAATCAGTGGAGTGGAGCAGAGAAGCACTGTATGTGTTTGTATGTTACTGTCGTCACTGAATTAGTTACAGAGTCTCATGGTTTTTGGGAGCTTTTTAAGGTTGTTTTCATAATGTAGTTGTTTGTGACACAGCTGTGGAAGTACATATCTGAATGGGAGATGGAATAGCAGTGGTCAGTCCTGACCCTGTTTATGAATACAAACTGTACAATCTGTTGTAGAGCTGTTGACTTTTTTGGGGGTGGGGTGACAGGTGTCCCTCAATTTTCCACATTGGAAGTGGCAACCCTGCTTACAGCACAGTGAAAAACATTTGGTTAGAGGGTGCGTGTGCATGTTGCAGCCTTCTGCAATGTCAGTAGCCTACTCTGGACCTCTTCATACCCAGAACTGTCTCATCTCATTCTGACCGCTGGTTGAAGTGAATGAAGCCTAAGGATCAGAGTGTGTCATAGTGGAGAGGAAAAGACTTTGTCTTCTGATCGCGATGAAGCTGGCACCTCTCCTCTCTGATCCGACCGTGCTGCTGTCAAGCTCGTGCTCAGCGATGAGTTTTCCGCTCGGAGCGACATCCCTGATCCGTATTTCAGCTCGTCTGACACACTCATGGCTCAAAGAAAACAGATATCATGCATTATGGATGCTCCCGGGGCCTGGCAGCAGGCGCGCCAGAGCCGTCGCTGTCTTGACGGATGGGCTGCTCGGAAGCTGTCCAGTTAGAAATTACAGTGAGGTCACTTGGCCTGAATGGGCAGTTTGGTGAATTTGTTCTGCTGTATATCACATGATGTGAAGGGCTGAAATGAACAAGCCAGTACACAATCTGTTTCTTACATGTCATGCTTTTCTTCACCTGTTGTGATCTTGGTTTTGTCCTTGGGCTAACCTCTGAACGAACTGACGCAAGTGCAAAGGCACAGTACACTCTCTAAAGTATCGTCAGTGCTTTTCCTCATCCAGACTGATATCCATGTTCATCTATAAGGGCTTTGTGTCTGCCAGGCTGCAATAAAGACAACAACCTCATGGTTGGAGAAATCAGTAATATCTCTGTTTTCTCAATAATGGTTGCTATGCTTGACTTTTAAAACGCTGAGTTTTATATCTTGAGTTCAGATTTTATTGGCAATCTGCAGTTGGAATCCATTCAATTTGTGTCTTTACTGCCAAACAGAAGAAGCTTATGGGAAATAGTTTGTGTCAGTTTATGATTGGCAGTAAAAATTCAACTAAGTTGACTCCTACTGAGCAGTTTTGTCAGCTGCTGTTCTTTCCTCAAATGATCTCAAGTGTATTTTCACACTGACATTCATTCCTACTAATGGCTCGGTTTGTATAGCAAATAGTTCCGTTCACAACAGTGCTGATGAACAGCTTACTGGCAATGCTTCGAGGCAGTTTTTCTAACCGTCAACATTTGTTACGATGTAACGACCACACAAGCACATGTTTGAGCCCAGCCGTCTGCCATTCATCACTTTTAATGAAAATTCCTGATAGTTCCCAGTGTATACCCATGGAGCACCTCATATTGGTCAACCATATGCCACCTCCAGCCCTGGCATCTGCTGCCCCTTCCTGCTCAACCTGCCATCTTAGGCATCTAGGAGTAAGAGTACTGATCCATGACCAATTATATTATAGACTACCATTCAAAAGTGTGGGGTCACCATTACATTGTACATTTTCCATGACAATGTGTACCTTTTTCTAGCCTTTTCAAGACTGTGATAAAATCCACTAATGTTCCTTCTCCACATACTCTGTACAGTGGTGCATGAAGGTTTGTGAACGCATTAGAATTTTCAATATTTCTGCATAAATATGACTAAAACATCATCATATTTTCACACAAGTCCTTAAAGTACATAAAGAGAACCCAGTTAAACAAATGAGACACAAATATTATGCTTGGTCATTTATTTATTGAGGAAAAGTATGTGAACTCCTAGGATTAGCAGTTAATTTGAAGGTGAAATTAGAGTCAGGTGTTTTCAATAAATGGAATGACAATCAGGTGTGAGTGGGCACTCTGTTTTATTTAAAGAACAGTTCTGTCAAATTGTGCTCTTCACAACACGAGTCTGTGGAAGTGTATCATGGCACTTTTGATGCTCATCAGGCTTGAAAAGAGTTTGGACTCCACCAATCCACAGTGAGACAGATGTTGTACAAATGTAGGAAATTCAAGACCATTGTTACCCTCCCCAGGAGTGGTCAACCAACAAAGATCACTCCAAGAGCAAAGCGTGTAGTAGTCTGCAAGGTCACAAAGGACCCCAGGGTAACTTCTGTTCAACTGAAATCCTCTTTCACATTGGCTAATGTTAATGTTAATGAGTCCACCATCAGGAGAACACTGAACAACAATGGTGTGCATGGCAGGGTTGTAAAGAGAAAGCCACTGCTCTCCAAAAGAACATTGCTGCTCATCTGCAGTTTGCTAAACATCATGTGGACAAGCCAGAAGACTATTGGAAGAATGTTTTGTGGACGGATGAGACCAAAATTGAACTTTTATGTTTAAATGAAAAGTGTTATGTTTGGAGAAAGGAAAACACTGCATTCCTGCATAAGAACCATATCTCATCTGTGAAACATGGTGGTGGTAGTATCATGGTTTGGGCCTGTTTTGCTGCATCTGGATCAGGATGGCTTGTCATCATTGATGGAACAATGAATTCTGAATTAAATTAGAGAATTCTAAAGAAAAGTGTCAGGACATCTGTCTGTGAACTGAATCTCAAGAGAAGGTGGGTCATGCTGCAAGACGACCCTAAGCACACAAGTCATTCTACCAAAGAATGGTTAAAGAAAAGTTACTGGAAACATTTAGTTCCAGTTATTGCTGCAAAGGGGTGTCACACCAGATACTGAAAGCAAAGGTTCACATACTTTTGCCACTCACAAACATGTCATACTGGATCATTTTCCTCAATAAATAAAAGACCAAGTATAATGTTTGTGTCTCATTTGTTTAACTTGGTCCTGTTTATCTACTTTTAGAAAATGTGTGAAAATCTGATGATGATCATATAAATTGAGAAAATTTGAAAGGGTTCACAAACTTTCACTCACCACTGTATATCTTCTATAACAGAAGTATATATAATATATATTATTACGGTTGTTTATAGACTATTGTAACATATTCACCAATATATTGCACCATAGAAGATGCTTTTTACCTTCAGCTATTAATGATTAAAACAGTAGTAGAAATATGCATAATTCAGTATAATTTTGAGCTGTAGAGTATATATCTGTTTGTTCATGTAATGACCACATTTGGTATTATTTGGATGTTGGATTCTTTTCAGCACTGCAGTGACACTGACAGGGTGGTGGTGTGTTAGTGTGTGTTGTGCTGGTAGCAGTGGATCAGACACAGCAAAGGAAATTTTTGTCCACTCTTGGTCCACTCTATTAAATAGGTCTATCAAGTTGGTTGTCCTTGTAGATGTAAATTCAGAGACAGTAGCTCATCTCTTGCCGTTTGTTTGGTCATCCTTCTTCTATTGCAGAGCAACTTGAACATATCTAAGTGAAGAGCAGAGAAGTGGTCAATGAATATTCAAATAATGAATTCCTACCAATTTACATTTTGCATGTCTCATAACATTTATTGTGTGCCAGCAAGCTGCCAGGCTTATAAAGCATCATCAGTGATTAATAACATGGGTCTGACTCTGGAAATGCATTCAAGATTTAAAAACATGTCTGAAGTCAGAGAAATGATTTTTTAAATTTGTTTGACTGAAGTCTCGGCTCAAGGTGACTCTTGTAGTTAATGAAAACAGATACATGGGAAACATTTTCAGTAATTGCACACCAAACCCTTCATTTTCACTGCTAACCTGTTATTATGTGTGTATATGCATGTTAAGATAAAGTTCAGGTTACCTGGCCTTCAAGATGCAATCAGTCAAATGGCTCTGACTAATGAAGCAATCAAAAGTGTGGAAAACTCACATCACCTCCATCTGAAATGCATTTTACCACAGACGTCTGTGCACGGGATAAATTGAACAGTAAAGTGCCACACTGATCCATACAAAAGTGAATAAATGGGGGAAATACTTTATTAATAAATTAAATTTGTATAATTGTTTAAGTAATCTCTTAATTAATAAATAACTTTTATCATATCATAGTATTAAGTGCTTAGTATTAATTATTTTTAAAAATATTTTTTATCTCCAGGTAGAATTGGCTTTGTGTGTAACATTTTCTTTATGTATTGTTTTGTATTGTGTTGTACATGACATACTTATGTAATGTTCATTTTCCAAAACCTTGACTCTTAAGTAGTGACAATTAAATCAAAACAGTATTTATTAAGCAGCATTAGCATTTGTTGGTTATGTATTGATAGATAAGGAATACCACTTTGTAACAATCACACATGCATAGGTCATATGTTGGACACTTTGTTGAGAAAATTGTGCAAACCTGCAGAGCTGAGACGCAAAAGTCAAGTAGTTGTGTCCAGACAACTGGAATATTTCAAAAACAGCAAGACTTGTGAGATGCTCCCAGTTAGCAGTGGTCAATACTTCCCAACAGTGGCCTGATTTGTGGCAGCTTCACCTCACAACTTAATGATCTGCTGCTAATATCTTAATGCCAGATTCCACAGCAGGTCTTATAGAGTCTAAGCCTACCGACACTGCCAAAAATACCAAGACATGGTTTAATAACCACAGTATCACTGTGCTGGCCAGTAAACTCACCTGATCTAAACCCCACAGAGCATCCATGAGCTATTGTCAAGAGGGAAGATGAGAGACACCAGACCCAACAATGTAGATGAGCTGAAGGCCAATAATCAAAGCAACCTAGGCTTCCATACCATCTCAACAGTGCCACAGACTGATCACCTCCATGCCATTCTGCACTGATGCAGTAATTCATGCAAAAGAAGCCCTTTTCTCTAGGGTGAAGGTGTTCTGCAGTGAGTCACCATATAGAGGGTGTGCATGTAACATTACTGTTGGTGAGTCACTGTGGTTCCGCCCACTGAGTGGCAGTGTTAGTGTTCAGTGTCAGTGCCCCAAAGACATAAAAACTAAAGCTAAAATGGGAAAGAGCAGTTGTATGATTGATTGTACAAACAGATTCAACAAGATCTTTTTATAGACTGCCAAAAGCTAAAGACAACAGAAGCAAATGGATTGCTGCAATTCGCAGAATCAACAGTCCATGTCTTCTCTGCAGCTATCCAAGCTTTCACTGGGGACTCATTCATTCATTAGAGGCAGCCATGGCCTAGTGGTTTGGAAACTGTTTTTCTGACTGGTAAGTTTGCTGGTTCGATCCCCCTGACATGACATGACAGAAGTGCGCTTGACTTAACCCACAACTGCTCCCCAGGCACCACAGATATAGCTGCCCAACACTTTTTGGGATGTGTGTTCACTGTGCCCTAGTTCACTGTTATGTGTGTGAGTGTGTGTGTGTTTCACTTCATGGATGAGTTCAATTCTGCTGTGTGCACATTGGTCAATCGCTTTCACTTTAACTTTTCATTCTCTGGCTGTGTTTTACCTGCACAGATATATCTCTAATATTAGATTGGCAGTGTTTGCTATA
This sequence comes from Crenuchus spilurus, assembly GCA_036984385.1. Taxonomy (NCBI): domain Eukaryota; kingdom Metazoa; phylum Chordata; class Actinopteri; order Characiformes; family Crenuchidae; genus Crenuchus; species Crenuchus spilurus. The sequence continues at coordinate 19,151 of BRDA01066427.1, read as the reverse complement.
AACAAAGTAGACCTAGCCAGCATAGAGTTTTTCAAATTGTAATAAAATACAAATATCTGTACAAACCTGGGGTGGCGCGGTGGCTTAGTGGTTAGCACGTCCGCCTCTCAGCGCTGAGGTCTTGGGTTTGAGTTTCCATGTTCTCCCCATGTCTGCGTGGGTTTCCTCCAGGGATTCTGGTTTCCTCCCACAGTCCAAAAACATGGAGGTCAGGTGGATTGGGTACTCTAAATTGACCATGTGTGTTTGGGTGTGTGTGTATATACAGTGAGGAAAATAAGTATTTGAACACCCTGCGAATTTGCAAGTTCTCCCACTTAGAAATCATGGAGGGGTCTGAAATGTTCATCTTAGGTGTATGTCCACTGTGAGAGACATAATCTAAAAGAAAACATCCGGAAATCACAATGTATGATTTTTTAATAATTTATTTGTGTGTTACTGCTGCAAATAAGTATTTGAACACCTGCCAATCAGCAAATATTCTGGCCCTCAAAGACCTGTTAGTCCACTTCAAAAAAGTCCACTTGTGCTGTGCTGTGGTCAGAGGAGGCCAAAATAGAACTTTTTGGTCTTAATTCCACTCGCCGTGTTTGGAGGACGAAAAATGATGAGTACCATCCCAAAAACACCATCCCTACTGTGAAGCATGGGGGTGGAAGCATCATGTTTTGGGGGTGTTTTTCTGCACATGGGACAGGACGACTGCACTGTATTAAGGAGAGGATGATCGGGGCCATGTATTGTGAGATTTTGGGAAACAACCTCCTTCCCTCAGTTAGAGCATTGAAGATGGGTCGTGGCTGGGTCTTCCAACATGACAATGACCCAAAGCACACAGCCAGGATAACCAAGGAGTGGCTCCGTAAGAAGCATATCAAGGTTCTGGAGTGGCCTAGCCAGTCTCCACACCTAAACCTTATAGAAAATCTTTGGAGGGAGCTCAAACTCCGTGTTTCTCAGCGACAGCCCAGAAACCTGGCTGATCTGGAGAAGATGTGTGTGGAGGAATGGGCCACTATTAATGCCCAGTGAGGGGGTAGGGGACTAACCGCGACCCTGATAAGGATTAAGCGGGTGTGATAATGGATGGAAACCTGTCCACAACCTTTGGGCGGCACGGTGGCTTAGTGGTTAGCACGTTCACCTCTCAGTGCTGAGGTCTTGGGTTCAAGTCCACATCTGAGCAGAGCTTCCATGTTCTCCCCGTGTCCGCGTGGGTTTCCTCCGGGGACTCCGGTTTCCTCCCACAGTCCAAAAGCATGGAGATAAGGTGAATTGGCTACTCTAAAAATTACCCTAGTGTGTGTATGAATGTATATGTCTGTGTATGTATGTATGTATGTATGCCCAGATATGGTTGGCACTCTGTCCTGGGTGATTCCCCCTAGTGCTCGATGCAGTCCTCCAGGTGGACGGTCACTTCCGGTTGAGAGTACGCTGTGCGCGATTGGCTGCCGCTTCTCGCCGGTGTGTGTGGTTGAGTGTATGTAAATGGAGTGTGTTGATTGTAAAGCGTCCTTGGGTATCTAGAAAGGCGCTATATAAGTGTAACGTTCATTCATTCATTCATTAATTAATTAATTCATTCATTCATTCATTCATTCAACATACAGCCTGTCCTCATCACTTTAATTTCACCAACAAATCCCACATTGAATAAATGAATGTTACTTATATAGCACCTTTTTCAAAACCAAGGATGTTTTACAATCAACACACTCCATATACACACACTCAACCACACACACCGACGAGAAGTGGCAGCCAGGTGCGCACAGCGTGCGCTCAACCAGAAGCGAGCGTCCACCTGGAGGACTGCATCAAACACTAAGGGGATCACCCAGGACAGAGTGCCAACCATATCTGGGCATACACACATACATACATACATACATTCATTCATTCACACACACCAGGGTAATTTTAGAGTATCCAATTCACCTGATCTCCATGTTTTTGGACTGTGGGAGGAAACCCACGCAGACACGGGAAGAACATGGAAACTCCGCTCAGATGGGGACTCGAACCCAAGACCTCAGTGCTGAGGCGAACTTGCTAACCACTAAGCCACCGAGCCACCCCAAGTATGACCTTGAAGTATGACCGAGCATCAAGGCTTTTGTCTTCAGGCTTAGCTCATACAGTATAAATGTAAGGAAACTCTGGGCAGTGTTGATGTCCCTGGACCGCTGGTTCTTGGTTATTTGGATGGATCACTGTTGACTTTTATTTAAGCAGATATTGTCTTGTTTCATTCCTGGTTTTGCAGTTTTGCTGCAGAATGTTTTGCCATGCAGACTGACTGAGGGGACGTATAACTGCGAGAAAATGACATCAGTGCACATACCGTCTAGCAATCCAGGTTATTTGCTATTGCTCAGCAGTGAGATCCTGCTTCTTGTACCCAGCAGTTGACTTTGATATACATACCTTGAGTAGCACCCATTTGTACTTAGTTTATGCATATTAATTTTTACTGCTTAATTGATTCCAGGCTTTACTTCTATGAAAGAACATTTCATTTGCAGTCTGACAGGTTTTCTTCTTAACTGCCAACAAGTACTAATATGTGTACTGCTCATAGTCCCATAATCCTTTAAAATGAATGATTTTCATTGAATGAATCTGTTTAACTGAGCTGCTGAAATGTACGATGAACACCAACAGCTAGATTGCCAGGTTAATTGATTGTCTAGACATGAGCAATTGTGTTTTCTTTGTGTTTATAGGGCCTGTTAAGTCTGCTAAAGACAGAACTTGATGGACACACTAGAACTTGATGGCCCACTAAACAGCCAGTCTTCTTTATGTCCCTGAAAGTGAATGAAGTGCAACAGAGTGACGTCCTGTGCCTGGTTTGTTGTTTTTATGGGGCAAAGTTGATTTTTCTATTGTTGTAACCAAGGAATGTGTCTGAGCTGTCCCACATCAGTGGTGAGTGAGTGAGTGAGAGAGAACAGTTCCACAGAGCAGATACTAAGTGTTCAGTCATTTGGTGCATATGAGGCACTAAAGTGTCATTAAGGTCCCTTGAGAAAGAAGAAGCGAGAGGAGGAGAGGGCCGCACTCTGGAGTAAGACTTACTCAAGTACCATCTTTGGAGAATTAGAGAGTGAACACGGCTGAACTCACATACTTAGAGGTAATCTTTCTGTCTTGGACTGACAGTGCCTATCAAAGCACTAGAAGAAGTAAAGCTTATGTCCAAGGGAATTGATTCTCGCTTTTGGAGAAGCTCAGTATGTTCATTCTAGCAAATCAACTTTTTTAGTTTTGTGTTCTTCTAGCACAGACTTCACTGACTTCTGTCCTGTAACTAAATGGAACATCTCAGCAGTGTCACAATGAAATCATATCAAATTTAGAAGCAGTTGATAATGTAATGCATCTGATTTAATAACTTTCCTGTTAGACTTTAGATGTGGTTCTTCTAAATGGGAAATGTGAAACTTTATAGTTTATAAGATAACTTGCAACAAGATCTTCTACACATGGTATGCATGGAGTTCCAAAGAGAACATGTCAGAAGGCACATGCAGGAATGCTGTTTTGGGCTGGAATGATATCTCACAGAGATCCCAGTTGAAGTTACTCTAGGCTACAATCAGAACTCTCATATAGCTGTTGGGAAGTTCTGCAAGCTTGTGCTTAGTTTTATTCTCAATATTTTCACCATAATTGACTCCCTGCTGTTACTGATTGCCAAATTCTTATTGGCAATCTAGATCTTATTCTTCCCCATCAGATATTTCCCTCCAACTGGCCTGGGAGTACCTCTTCCACTATACATGAAATCCTATACATAGGAGGAGACCACCATCTGACCAGTTCTGTATATGTATCCTAACGGATTGCTGTCATTGGCTAGTCTTGTGCTGAGTTCTATCCAATGAGCATTAAGCCAGTTTTTCTCTCTTGACTGTTCTGATTTTAATAGCTGTTAGCTGGGAGATGGTCTTATGTCTCAGTAAAACAATGTCTTTTTGGTCAGTTGCATCCTTCAACAGTTTTCAGATCTTCTGAGCCAATTGTAAATTTGTCGGACTATTTTTAAAAACACACATATAGGGAATTTAGGGTTAGCTACAATATCATAACCCATAATTAACAGCTACATATGGCTAATAACACTGTAATACTGTTGATTTAACAAGCTAGTTAGTACAAATGTGTTATTTATACAAATATATCTCTACTGAATGGTGCTCAAAGAGTAGCTGAGAGCTTTTGTTGTTGCTCATTTTGCCACAGCACAGCTACAAAGGGACAGGCTAATGTTGAGTTAACTGATTATTATTGGGTATACATCGTTTATTTACCGTAGTTATACAGAATTTCATATTAAGCATAGGAATGCCTCACCATGCCATCAGTCCTGAACATTTTGTTGGCCAGCGGATGGTGCCTCATGGTCTATGGGAAGTTCCCACCCACATGACTGCAGATGACTGTATACATGCTTCAGTGCCTGTGCCTGTGAGTTGAAGTCTGTACTTAAGCCTTTCTGTTGTAGATTTGCTGGTCTGCTTAGGATCATTGTCTTTTTTCATGGCCCAGTTTAGTGTGAGCTTTAGCTGTTGGTGGATGCCCTCACATTTGACTTTAGAGAACATTGCTATTCAGAGGAGTTCATAGTTGACTCAGTGACTGCAAAGCAAACCCAAATCATCACAATTTCACCACCGTGCTTGACGTGCTTGTACGAGTTGTTTGTGCTGATATGATGTTTGGTTTTTGTCAGACATGTTTCTCAGCATTATGATAACAGCTCCACTTTGGTCTTGTCTGTCCAAAAGATATAGTTCCAGAAGTCTCATGATTTGTTCAGATGCAAACTTAATCCATGCTGTCATGTTCTTTTTAAAAAGAAAAGACTTTCTCCTGGGAACCCTTACAAACTAGCCAACCTGTTCAGTCTTTTTTTATTGTAATGTCATGAACTTTAACATGTTTACTGAGGCCTGTAGAGCTCACACTGCCACATCTACAGAACTACTACTTACCCTCTTAATTCCTGTGGAATCAGTAAGTGTGTATTACATACTGACTAAAGAGAATAGTGCTAGACTTTGTTTCTAGTGGCTTCCATTAGGCGTGATCTGAAGGACAGCCTTTTAAATTCATGTTTCTGAATTGACTGTGTCCCTTATTTGTGAGACCTTTTGTTATAGCTGTGCATATGATTATACCTACATCGTCAGTGACAGCTTCAGTTTTTGAGCTCACTGTTGGCACTGTGGCTTGCTCTGAAATGCTGCTGAAGGACAGTCTGTCAAATGTAATTATGATGTGTTGTAGTTTTATAGAGATTGTAGTCTGAGCCTCTTAATGGGGAAAAAAGGAAACAGTCAATTTAGTTCCACATTAAGAGGTTCGTATTTGACATGGCATGTATAACCACATGGAATCTGCAATGGTGAGTCTGTTCTGTAATTAAAAAGGTTTCAAATGAAAAACAGCTGCAATAATGGTGTTCATAAGCCTGTGGAGCAGCTATGATGTTGTCAACAATGAGAGCACAGTGTAGACATTGTCATGTTTTTACTCATGTTCCACCTTAATACAGTAATAATAATCAAAACTGTGAGTTATGGACATAAAGACTTATGCTGGAGTTCACAACATGCCCACTCTATTAGGCACGTCTGCCTTGTTGGCCCACCTTGTAGATGTGAAGTCAGAGACAGTAGCTCATCTGTTGCTGCACAGCAGGTGTTGGTGAACATCTAGGAACAAGATGCTGCCCACAGGGCACTATTAGCTGGGCATTTTTGGTCGATTGACTTTTCTCTGTCCAGCAGCTTCAGCATCACACCACTAATTAAGACACCACCACCACATCAGTGCTCTGTGATGGTCCTGACCATTATAACAAGTATACAGATGAACTAGTCTGTAATTGTAAAACTACAAAGTGCACCTATATGTGGAGCTGAATAAATAGAGAATAATTTTAATGCAACAGCTGATATCAATTCACATAGATTTCTAGAAATTCAGAAAACGGTAACTGGGTATGTCCAGGCATTGATGGTTACTGTATGTAATGCTGAAGTGAACAGAGCATGATTAGAATGCACAGCACATGTTGTGGAGCAATGAGGGGAGTTTGGGTTGGGAAAGAACATCTTTGTCTCGAGAGTGTGGGGAGGTAAACACGTCTGTTTTAGGTGTGAAAATGAGGGCCAGCATGTGTGTGTAGTGGATGCAGCTGTGTGGAGGATATGAGCTTAATAATATCCATCAGTAATGGTATTATTCTAAGTCGTGTAATTTGTGTTGCTGGTTGTGATTTGGACTGGCGAGCGAGTAATTGTAAATAATGAAAGTGATCATTTTCCTGGCCTACAGCCAGAGGAGACGAGTGTGTGTGTGTGTGTGCGCACATTAGATGCAGGTGTGCTGTTGGACAGCTCAAATGCTTCTCGAACTGTGTGCCCTGGCATGGTTTACAGAATGAGTGAATTAACAGCAAAAAGAGAGCAAGAGAGATGGTGAGAACAGAGAGAGAGAGAGAGAGGGAGCAGTCACACACTTTCAGCTGAACACACACAGACGGGGGACTGTCTCACACAAACCCCTTTGTCTCACTTCTTCTCTGCCTCTCTTGAATACTCACACACACACACACTCATACACACTATCTGATACACACTCATACACACATCTTAGGGATGTAAGAAAATATCTATACACTTGGTAATATTGTGTTTGTGATACTTTACTGATTGCATGTAAAGATTCTTAGCAGACTGTAGTTCATTGTGTGTTTAAACCTCCATCCACTAGATAGCAGTGTTGTAATCTGTCTTCAGTCATTAGATTCTCCCACCCCAGTGTAAACAAGTCATATACAGTGGTTAGACAATGAAACTGAAACACCTGTCATTTTAGTGTGGGAGGTTTCATGGCTAAATTGGACCAGTCTGGTGGCCAATCTTCATTAATGTCACATTGCACCAGTAAGAGAAGAGTGTGAAGGTAAGAGCACAGTTTTGCTCAAAATATTGCAATGCACACAACATTATGGGTGACATACCAGAGACATACCACAGCAAGACTGGTGAAAGATTGGTTTGCTGAACATGAAAGTGAAGTTGAACATCTCCCATGGCCTGCACAGTCACAAGTTTTAAATATTATTGAGCCACTTTGGGGTGTTTTGGAGGAGCGAGTCAGGAAACGTTTTCCTCCACCAGCATCACGTAGTGACCTGACCACTATCCTACAAGAAGAATGGCTTAAAATCTCTCTGACCACTGTGCAGGACTTGTATATGTCATTCCCAAGACGAATTGACGCTGTATTGGCCGCAAACGGAGGCCCTACACCATACTAATAAATTATTGTGGTCTAAAACCAGCTGTTTCAGTTTCATTGTCCAACCCCTGTAAGGTGGGCCACTAATGCTAACATTAGCAAACCAAACTAACTATTAATGTTACCAGCATGATTACAGCATCAGTATTTCACAACAATATATTTATAACATACCTGCATATCTCCAGGTCTCTCTGTCTGTCTGTCTGTCTGTCTGTCTCTCTCTCTCATTTCCACACACACATAGAGGGCTGGGTAATTGTTATTCAGCTGTTCTTAATGAGACAAGGTGCCCAGTGGTGAGAGACTGGAGTGCTGCCGTTCTTTTGTTATGCTAATTATGCACTATTAGAGCTGGACCACATTTATGTTCAGTCTAATCTTTCTTTCTCCACCCCCCCCACCCCTCTCTCTCTCTCTCTCTCTCTGTATTTTTTATTTCCTATATTCTTCTCTCTATCTCTCTCTCTCTGTCTCTCTCCCCTCTCCCCCTCTCTGGGTGGCAGGGTTTGAGTGCATGCCCCTAATTTGGTTTGTTACGTTATGTTTCTGCACCAGTGTGAATATTTCAGTGCTGCTGGTTTATCTGATTGGTTGTTCGTCTTTGTGCTGCTACTGTAGTACTTAATAGAGTTCTTTCTTTTATTTATGTAACTTTAATCTGTCTCAGTCATAAAGCAATACAGTGACATTACAACTGGGCTAAATCATCTAGCATTGTCTCTTTTTAATTACGACACACTTCTTATTATCCTCCACTATCTTAACACATTAATGCCTTCATTAAATCTTTCCGTAGTTGTCAAGGTAACAGCAGGCACTGAATCAGGCTGTGATTTTTATTTTCTAGTATTGCTAGCATCTAGAAGAGGTGTCAGGTCTGAAGAGGGCGCTGAGCTCCTTCTTTCACGTGGCTGAGATGTAGTGAATTTTCTACAAGGAGAAGCTCATTGTGACCCCCGAGTACAGCTCTTATTATGCTACAGCATGCTCCAGACCCTTTCCTCACAAACTGAATCACTGCAGACAGGCACGTAATAATGTTTAGCACCTCTTGTGTTCAGTTTCTCTACATATTACAGGCTCTGGAAAACTTTTGATTTGAGTGAATGCAGAGATGTTATTATATTTTTGCTTTACTTCAGCTGTTAAAGGTTCATTGTTATTAAGGCAACAGTTCTGCCCACAGTTTCCTGGAAATGCAGCTGATCAGCCAAGACATGTTTGTCTTTACATTTGTCCTGGAACTACAAGGCTAGTGCTGGATGCTTATAGCCCTCTAAGTAGCATAGTGTGTTCTGCATACTTCACTCAAAGGAGTCTCTGGTCACACATGTGAGATGACTAGTTTAAGACATCACAGCACGTTACTCTGGTATTGACATCTTTTTTTAAAGTAATGAATTCAATTTCTGTGCTGACTTCTGTTTGATTATTGATAACCCAAATAAATAAATGATTGTTTACATCATTTACATATGATGTAAAAAACATGATTATACAACATTATAACTAGCAAGCTGGGAGGGGCGAGATGCCTACGAGGAAGCCACAGAATGTGAAAGACAACAGCTGATCAAGTAGAGAAAAAACTTTCAAACTTTAAAATGCTTCATTGAACATGTTTGTGTTTCTGTAGTTCAAAGCAATTAAATCTGATGTTGAAGTGTCATCTTTCAGGTGTACAAGTAAAAAATAATGATCATATAGGATGTTGTGTTTACATGGTACACATTTTTAATGTGGAATGTAAAGTCAAAATTAAAAGTATTCAATTGTCACGTAGTAGCATCTTTGAGGCTTGAATTGTTTTTGTACTTTTCAACATTTTTTTTTTAAACATCACAATCTCATAATTTTCTTATCTTCACAATTCTCAAATCACCAAAACGTCTATCAAGCCAATCAAACCACAAATTCAGCTCTCAGTTCATGTTTTACAGGGTAGTCAATGTAGCTTAGAACACAAAACCTGTGAGTTGAATGCTGCATCCACCTTCTTGTGGAGTATTAGTGACATAACTGGGCTGCTTAGGTGACTATTGAATTTTTGCATTTGCTAGCATGTTTGCAGTTCTAGTTAAGAACTAAAGAATGTAAATGTGGTCTCTGAACATGTCTTGGCTGATCGACTGATTTGACATAAGTGTGAAAAAATTTGATTTTCGAGCGAAGCTTTTTTTGATTGTTATTGATCTTTTTATTTATACTGAGTATTCAGTGTGTTGTCCATAGACAGACTTGAGTGTCTCGTAATTGTGTAGTTCTGACATCAACAGCAAAATCACCACCACAACCAGGAGGAGCATGGTCTGAATGAACCTTTTAGTGTGTGTGTATGTATAAAAGAACATGCCAACAACGAAGCTTAATCCTTGTCATATCTCTTGAAAGACTCAGAAAGCATTATAGCAACTACACATTGGGGGATAGTTTTTTTTTTCTGGCCATTCAGATTAATTTTCAATTAAGTGCATTATCCTGCAGATCTCAGTAGGGTGTGTGGGTCGAGGGTGATGGAGCTCCTCTGACACCAGCTAAGAAAGGAGGATTAGTCTTGGACTCCAGTCGGAATCGTTGCTCCCTGTTGATCAGAATGCGTAGCATCACGTTTGTCACATAAAAACAGCAGAAGAAGAGAGAAGAGGCACTGTAGAGATTCAAATTTTCTTTATCTTGTGCAAAGCTTGTCTGTGTCTGATCAGAATGTTCTAGTCTTTGTCTTCTGCTTGCTAAAGCCCTGTAGATTAGCTTGATTGTTTGGACTGGACTTGTGCAATTATTATTTCAGCGCTGGTTCAAATCCAGTCCGCCTAGCGTTTGTTTTCGCTCGGCACGGCTTTAGCAGAGAGCCTCCTGAAGCTGCCAATTCGATCCTCGTCCCGTACACGGCTATGGACTCGTTTGCTGTTAGGCTTTGAATCCCACAGCGTGGGGTAATCCTTCCTCCATATTTCTTATTTCATTTTTTGATGCTGAGCATAATCCATCGGCCTAGATTACTGTCAATTAAGAGGCAGTGTGGACTGTCTGGCCCAGTGCTGAAGCAGAGGTGGAGTTTCTGCACAGAATTTCCTCAGTACAATTGCAAAACTTCTTTATAAAGAGTAACAGAGCCTATAGAAAGTTAGTATGGTAACAGTTACCCAATGCTAATGTAGTCGTGTCTTGAGATTGACCTTATCCATATAAGTTATATGATATGTTATTATGTCATGTTTAACTGTATTCAATTATTACTTCATTATTTATATGAATACTTACAAGCATTTTCACACATATTCATATATTCTTGTCTTGTTGTAATTTTTTGACATTTGTTTTATATACAAATAAAAAAGAATAGTAAATTAAACTCATGTTATTAAACCTAATGATGTCAAACCGAATTATTAAAATACCGATGTTCATTACTGACTAACTACAAGACTTATTTTGGGAAGTTTAATTACTAATTTTATATTGATTTATATAAATGAAGAACAGTGTTTGGTATTTAGCCAAATTTTTCATTTTGTTTGGTTTTGGGGGAAAAAATCTTTTCAGGACATCCCTACTAATTTCAGAACCTGCAGTTAATGTACAACCCATTTAAATTTAGAAATTCAACAAATTTAGAGTTATGGTATATAACATGATCTGTTTCACTGATAAAGGATCATTTTATATACTGTGATGCAGTTTTCATGGTTGTGAATTGGGTATGTCCCTAGATATCACACATACAGTTAAGGTCAAAATGATTAGCCCACTATGACACATTTGTTTTTTTATGTATTTCCCAAGTTCTGTTAAATAGAGCAAAGTCGTTTTAACGCAGCATTTTTCAAACATCCCAATTTTATTTTTAATGATTAAATCATTCGACTTTGCCCACAGAAATGAAATTATTTCACAAAAAAACAAAAACTACCATGACCAAAATGATTAGCCCCCCCTGATGCTAATAATCAGTTGGGTGTCATTTTTGCTGTATAACAGCCGGCAGACATTTGCTATAGACACTCTCCTGAGCAATCCCAGCCCCTTCTTTTTTACACTTTATCAAGCTCCTCCTGATTTGATGGTCTTCTGGCATGAACCTTCTTGTTCAGTTCACCCCACAGATTTTCAGTGAGATTCAAGTCAGGGCTTTGTGCCAGTCAATAATGTTCACTTTGGTCTTCTGGAGGTAGTTCTTCACCCGGAGTGATGTATGTTTTTGGTCGTTGTCATGTTGGAAGACAAAGCGATGACCCAGACCAGGTTTTGCTGCTGACTTCTTAAAGTTTTCTTTCAAAAATCTTGACACATCCTTTCTTCATGATTCCTTCCACCTTGCCAGTCCAGATACACTGAATTATCCCCACAGCATAATTCTCCCACCACTGTGTTTTACTGTGAGGGTGGTGTTCTTTGTGTTATAGTCTCTCCCTTTTTCCTCCAAACATAAGAAATGTCTCTATGGCCAAAGAGCTCTAGTTTTGCCTCATCTGACCACAGGACCTGCTTCCAGTATGCATAATCTTTCTCCAGGTTGTCCTTAGCATACTTCAGTCTGGTTTGAAGGTCCTTTCTGCAGAAGTAGTTTTTGTTGGCCTGCAGTTAATTTCTGTGCTGGGCTCTAGTGATTCTTTTTTAAGACAACAATTTCTGACTTGGATAAGTCATTTGCTAGTGTCTTGGCAGTTGCTCTGGGGTCTTTAGACACATCTCTCAGTAGTTTTCTTTCTTGCATTTCATACCTCTGCCAGGCTTGTTCTGTATTGTATGGCTCTCTTTGAATTTCTTGATAATACTTCACTTCAGTTCTTGAGACTTGTAAATGCTGAGATAATTTTGTATATCCTGGTGGCACGGTGGCTTAGTGGTTAGCACGTTCGCCTGTCAGTGCTGAGGTTTTCGGTTTAAGTCCCCATTTCGGGGGAGTTTCCATGTTCTCCCTGTGTCTGCGTGGATTTCCTCCGCTGACTCCAGTTTCCTCCTACAGTCCAAAAACATGGAGGTCACGTAGGGTTGGGCGGTATTAGTGTTTTTCATACCGTGGTATGAGCTTGAGAAAATACAGTATTATCGGTACGGTAGTATGCGGTATTATCGGTGGCGGCTGCTGCAGCTTCGCCCTTCGCCCCCAGTCCTTAGCCTGGCTAAGCTAAGAGCCTTTCTCAAGCAGACTGTTTCATTGTGTGGCAACACGGTTCTGAACGTTACCAGTCTTTGTAGTGTCTCAGAGTCTTCTCAGTAGTGTGGCAAAACAGGAGTGTCTCTGGTAGTGGCGTGGAGGAGAGAGAGCTAAACAAACGCGCGTGCACCTGCTGGTGCTCTGTGTACGCACGTCTGTCTTTTTTGTGTGCTCCGTTTTGCTCTTCGCCTCCTCCCGGGTTGTCAGGTCCAACAAAAATTCCAGCCCAAAGTTAGTCTAAAACCCACCCTTCAGAAGCTTAAACTAGCCCATAATGTCCGTCTACAAGCCCAATTTAGCGTGAAACCAGCAAACCTGGCAACTCTGACCTCCTCGCACTCTCTCTGCTGCACGGCCAAACTAAAGCCACGCCCTATCCCAGATTAGTCCAAAGTGCACACAGCCATTGCATGCCACGTAAAGAGGGGAACAGCCAATCCAGCTCAAAGGGAGATAACCACGTGGGGAAAGAGGAAGCAGCCTCGCTACCCTGACGCACGTAACAATAACTTTACCAGAGACCAAAATAAACAATTACTTGTTTAGTTTTGAAATAAAGTATCAAGTGTGTGTGTGTGTGTGTGTGTGTGTGTGTGTGTGTTTCTGTGAAACTGGCGCTGTGTTTTGCTGACGTGTGAAGCACGTTTAAGTCCAGGCTTTAATAGACGTCTTTTTCAAATTTGCTGCATTACCTCACGTGATTAATACCGTCGTAATTTTTAGATACCGTCGTAATTTTTAGATACCGTCACCATATTTAAATACCACGATATAACAAAATACCGTTATACCGCCCAAGCCTAAGGTCAGGTGAATTGGCTACTCTAAATGGCCTTGGTGTGTGTGAATGAATGTGTATGTGTGTGTGTGTGTGCATGAATGTATCTGTGCATGCCCAGATATGGTTGGCACTCTCCTGGGTGATCCCACTAGTGCTCGATTCAGTCCTCCAGGTGGACGGTTGTTTCTGGTTGAGTACGCTGTGTGCGATTGTCTGCCACTTCTCACCAGTGTGTGTGGGGTGGAGTTCTAAATGGAGTGTGTTAATTGTGTTAATTTTAAAGCATCATTGGGTTTGAGAAAGGTGCTATATAAGGGTAATGTTAATTCATTCAAATCCTTCTTCTGCTTTGTGAGCATCAATGATTATTTTTCTCAATTTTAAACTGATTTATTTAGTTTTTGGCATGATCCTTTCTCAAGTGACAGCTCAAATGCTTACTGAAGCTTTTAGACTGTGTGTAAATTATGAGATAACCCTCAGCTGTGACTTGATATAATAAGCTTTCATCATTACAAAGTTAAAGCACACCATTTCACAGCCATGTTTTGTGTTATGGCTCAATAAAAAAGTCAATTCTTAAGGGCGCTAATAATATTGACCCTAGTGATTTAGTTTCTTTTGAAGTAGTTCTGTAATATCACTCAAATAAAAGTCATTTACACTTTCTAAAAAAAAACAGTATGTTTAGAAATGCTATGTTGAAAAATCATTGCTCTGTTATAAATACTTTCAATTTCATATTGGGGCTAATAGTTTTGACCTTAACTGTATATATAATCACTGATGCCTAGTTCTTTCTGTATTCATTCTATATTAGCTGGTTTAATTCTGGACTAGATTGAAAGTTTAGAATCTTCACTTTTGGTAGGACTAGAACTAAAAGAGTGAGGTAATTAATTTGAAACAATAAGTGATCTGTGTTATTGCCTTGTAAGGATATAATGTGTACTTTTGAAAAAATTGCTAACATAGTTAGCAATGAATGAACCTTAATAGGCACCAGTTAGCATGATAGCATGTGCGCAGTGCTAACTTCATCTCTGCTGGCTTACATTAATTATTTGTAACGTTCACACTTTTTGCATGAAGTATGCCTTTTATTTAGCCCTTCATATGGCCACAGAGGCGGCATTGGTGGTCTCCCGAGGCCTTTCCCGGTTGCCTCAGATGTATGTTTCAGCACGGAGAGGGGGGTTTACAGTGTAGAGACCGTGTTTTTTCCCCAGCTTTTCTCTTTCTACACACTTTCTCCTCACATCTCTGCGTGATGCTGGATGAATTCGTGATCGGTTGGCTTTGGATCTGCGGCCACACATTCCTGTTCAGAAGTTGATGAGGAGAAAATCAAAGGCCAAAGCAAGGCAGCAGCCCTCCCCGTGGGCTCAGAGAGGCGGCAGGCTTCATGGGCTCCGACCGGTTCGGACGCGCGCCAATAAATCACGGCCTCCTGTACAGAAAGCAGCTTTATATTTTTTCCCCACCTCACTTCTCTTTTGCAGTGACAATCATGTTCTCCTTTCCTTTCCAACATGATCCAGAGCTGGAGGAGGCCTGCCTTTGATTGCTCAGTACACCTGTCTGCCCTCTTTGAACATTAACAACGTCCTCCGTTCTGCCTGAAGGTGCACAGTCTGAGGAACTCTTCCATTCACTTTGAGGAGGAACATCAGCACTGGCTGCTCCAGCCTGCAGTAACACAGAATAAAGAGCCACCACACTCAACAGGCTTGAGTTTAGTACTCCACTGAGAAGACTTTAAAGAAATAGTCTGGTGAAAATTTTCATTTTCTACTTACGACAAGCGTAGATAATCGACCAAGACAGGTTTGGTGTCCAAGATTTAATTTGTTCCACTCTGGAGCTACAAGGATAGCATGTCATGGATAAATTTCCAGTTAGCATGATTAACAAAGCAGTACTAAAATATCAGCTCTGTCCAGTAGAAGAAGAGATGAAGGACATTTGGACAATCTTTGCAAACTCCAGTGTATAGTGAGGATGGCTGAGAAGATCATTGGGGTCTCTCTCGCATCTCTCACAGACATTTAACACAAACGCTGCATCCGGAAATCTCTCAGTACTGTGGAGGACCCATCAGATGCAGCACATGGTTTCTTCACCTGCTGCCTTCTGGTAGAAGATGCCACAGCATTCAGACCCTCACTGTTAGACTGTCCAACAGTTTCATCCCTCAGGCTGTCAGACTCCTTAACACACACAGTCTGACTCTCAGGAACTAAATATCACTGCACTCTTGCACAGCAGTGTATACTGTCCCTCTCTGTCCAGCAGTGTATACTGTCCCTCTTTGTCCGGCACTGTATACCGTCCCTCTCTGTCTGGCAGTGTATACTGTCCCTCTCTGTCCGGCACTGTATACCGTCCTTCTCTGTCCAGCACTGTATACTGTCCCTCTCTGTCCGGCACTGTATACTGTCCCTCTCTGTCCAGCACTGTATATTGTCCCTCTCTGTCCAGCACTGTATACTGTCCTTCTCTGTCCAGCACTGTATACTGTCCCTCTCTGTCCAACACTGTATACTGTACCTCTCTGTCCAGCAGTGTATACTGTCCCACTCTGTCCAACACTGTATACTGTACCTCTCTGTCCAGCAGTGTATACTGTCCCACTCTGTCCAACACTGTGTACTGTCCCACTCTGTCCAACACTGTGTACTGTCCCACTCTGTCCAACACTGTATACTGTCCCTCTCTGTCCAACACTGTATATTGTCCCTCTCTGTCCAGCACTGTATACTGTCTACTGTCTCTCTCTGTCTGGCACTGTATACTGTCCCTCTCTGTCTAGCACTGTATACTGTCCCTCTTTGTCCAGCACTGTATAGTGTCCCTCTTTGTCCAGCACTGTATACCGTCCCTCTTTGTCCAGCACTGTATACTGTCCCACTCAGTACAATATTTGCACATTTGCAAAACTGCACAATACACTCACTATAGACTGGTTTCTTGCTTCCCACTAGTCAATCACTCACTACATGTACTGACCATCATTACACTTGTCCTGTCCTGTAATGTGTCTTGGTCTAGTCAGAATCACTGAACAGTCAGTGGGAATTTGTTCCACCACCTGGGTGCTAGGACAGAGAAGAGTCTTGATGTCAGTCTTCCATGTGTCTTGAAGGATGTTGGGTCATCTTAGTCTAGTCAGTACTATAGTAAAGGTCCTGAACCACAGCATGTTTATTGTATGTTATCTCTGTGTTCTGTGCTGCACCTGTACCTGGAGGAATATTGTTTGGTTTTATTATGTACTGTATTATGTACTTATTATGAAATACACTCCCAGACATCGCATCACAAAGAAGTTACAGTTTTGATTCATTTCTTCTGTCTTTCCTCAGATTGTCTTTCCTATTGATATCTTTCTTTCTAGATTAAGGAGGAGATGTAAGCTTTTATCAGTTTTCACATGTGTATCCCTCACTTTACTCCCTCCATCTTTCATTATCACATTATCCACTTCTTGGTTTTTCTTTCAGTTATTTGTTCTTCACTTGTCTTTTTTTCTATCTTTCAGTTTTTTTATCTATTTATTTTTCTCTGTTCTATTTTCTTTGTCATTCATCATTTTTTTCTTTTTTCTTTGTTTCTTTTTAATCCATTTCTTTCTTTCTTTCTTTCTTTCTTTGTCTTTGTTCTTTAAGCAGGAGGAGATGCATTGTTTTGAAAACTCAACTGCACTTGAGCACAGAGTAGAGTGGTGCACACTGTTTCAAGATGTTTCTTCAAATCAATGATTTTCTTGAATTTGTTGCTAAAGATGTAAAGAAAAAATCTCTCTACCTTCCTTCACATTCATTCAGAGCTTTTTTGTGTTTTTAAATGACAGTCTTGTTAGAATAAGCATTGTACAGCCAGAACTCACTCTTATTTTCAGATACATTCAGTTTCTGTAATTCTGAGAGTTACACACACACACACACACACACACACACACACACACTCAATGACATCCTTCCCATTTGGAATTCAAGTGGTCATGCACCTTGAAGTGTATTTGTGGTGCATTAATGGTAATTGCTTGTAAGTTCTGAAGCCGAGGTTTTAAAGAGCGCAATTTAGTGCATTTCCCATCCAGCCATAATTGCGAGGGGAGAGCATTGCAGTGCATGGAAACATCATTTTCCAAAAAGCCACAGTGCAAAAAACCCTCAAAGCAAAGATGTGTTTTATGTATCTACCAGGACTAATAGACTCTTTGTATGAGTAGAATCTCATATAGAATCAATTAACATGTTTAATTCTATAAATACTGTCCAATTCTGTTCAGTCGCTAAAGCTAATAGTGACTGAAGATGACTGATTGTCAGGATAAGCTCTCTAAGAACATGATGTAGAATCTGTGACCAGAACAAGAAATGAAAAGAGGAAAACTCTCTCTGGACTGTGCAAATGGACAAATACAAAAAGTACACATTTAGAAGACAGACTAAACTCTTAACAGTCTAAATCTGCATCCCCACATCTGCAACTATGTGAAATAAATACTTAATGTTGATGGTTTTTGGGAAATAGCCTTTCATGTTAGCAGAAAATGTGTTTTATGATTTGTAATATATTATAACACGTTTACAATCTACTGCTGAACACAAGGAAATGTAATGCTGTCCCAGAAATCATTTATTTCAGCCTGCACTGCATCTCCTCTGACTGCTCAGTTCAATTTGTTTGGGACTTATTCAGACATCAGTTAAGGACTGCAACCAAAAATGTACACTTCAGGGATCCCCCCCCCCCACAAATAAAGATGGCACAAAGTTTATTTGAAGCAGAATCTTTAATTGGCAGCTCACAACAGATAAAAATGACTATTGAACAGAAAGAAGAGGGTTTATGCATTCATACGACATCTTCATGTATCTTAGAAAACCAGAAAGTCATGAATCTCGCATTGTAAGGTACAGGTGCTGAACCCTGCCAGCAGCTCCAGTCTGTGTAACAGGAAGTGCTTTAAATAAAACTCCTGAAAGAGAAAGCATCAGTATCACAGCATCAGTATTCTGATGTGAAATTCAGGATCAGATGGCACATCTCTTGCAAAAAAGATCACTTCCAGTCCAACCAACCAGCCAAAAGCTGGTATCTTCTCATCCATTGACTTTGTATCCAGATCAGGCCTGAGCAGAGAGGGCCAGGACAATAAAAAGACTAAGGTGCTCCTGCAGGTACATTAAGTTAGATGTCATTTTAAAAGGCCAGGTGCCCTCCTCTTTCTCTGCAAATAAAGTGAGGACAATTTGAATTTCATACAAGCTTTTATTTCTCCCTCCTTTTCATGCTGAAAGCTCCTTCTGGGTTTTTGTGCTTCGTACAAAACCTTAGCAAAAAGCAGCAGAGGTAGTATTTTTTTCTCTTGAGATAACCAAAGTGCATTCAATTTACAGCTTTTATTTTTCCCCCTACAGTCAACAGCAAATCGCAGTAACACATTCATTACCACTCACTCCTGAAATCTAATGGATGGCTAACAATACCCTGTTTCCAACAGAATTTAGTTTCCATGCCAACTGGGTTTTGCTAATCCCAGCCCTGCTCCCCTCCCCACGTAAGTCGCGTTGTTAATTGGCTCGTCAGCGAGGACATAATGTTTTGATTGCATGAAAAACACTTACAGATAGTATTATGGAAGGCGAATGGAATCGGGCGCAACGGTCGTTTCATGCGTCCTTTCCTTTTTTTTTTTTTTTTGCTTTCCTTCATCATAAATTTGAATAATCAGAGTAGTGGCAGCCTGGACATGTTTTTCCTGCCTGCTGGATTTTCTTTTTTTCTCTTCCTCAAATTAACACATGTTAATGATGTGAAACTTATTTCTCTCTCTCTCTCTCTCTCTCTCTCTCTCTCTCTCTCTCTCTCTCTCTC
>BRDA01066421.1:0-41369 GCA_036984385.1 Crenuchus spilurus | reverse complement strand
TTCTCTCTCTCTCTCTCTCTCTCTCTATCATTCTCTCTCTCTATTTCTCTCTTCTCTCCCCATCCTTCTCTCTTTCTGTTTCTCTCTCTCTTTCCCTATCATTCTGTCCCTCTCTCTCTCAAAATTGTCCTCTTTTCTCTCTCTCTCTCTCTCTCTTTTTTTGTGTTTGCTTTTTCTTTCTTTCTTTCTTTCTTTCTTTCTTTCTTTCTTTCTTTCTTTCTTTCTTTCTTTCTTTCTTTCTTTCCTTGTCTTCCTCTCCCTCTATATCTCACTCTCTCTCTCTTTCTCTCCCTCATTATCTCTCAAACTTTTTTCCTGTCTTACTTGCTCTCATTCTTTCTCTCCCTTATTTGCCCCTTTTCTCTCTCTGTAACTCTCTCACACTCTTTTTTTCTTTCACTCTGTCTTTCAATCTCTTTCTCTTTTTATTCTCTCTCTCTCTTTGTCACTCTGCCTGTCTTTCTCTCATTCTCTATCTCTTCTTTGTATGAATGCAGTAATGTTAACACTGATAACTGAGTCTGTGTAAGAAGAGTAAATGAAGTAACTGTCGTAGCTGTGATAGTCACAGACAGTCAGTGATGTAAGGCTCTTTTTCACTGAGTCTCACTTTAAAGTCTCAGTTATAAGGAAGCCAAACAGTGCATTTAAAAACGATGATTAAATAGTTTCTATCTGGGGAAGAAGACGTCTTTCCTTCAAACGTGTTTCTGTATTAGATTTTCTTACATAAACCAAGTTAAGCTGAGAAGACGAAAATGCCCCAAACTACATGTATGAGGTTCACGTCTGTGAACGGAAGTGCCGAATGTTTAAAGACAGCACTTAATCCCACACTTGTCTGACCACATGAGCCCTCAAACTGTCAAAGCCAGGCCCTCAGATCAGAGTGTCCTTCTCAAAAGAAGAGCTTTAACAGCCCTGCATCTCAGAAGAGCAGCCAATGCAGGATTTTACATCTGCACACGAGGAATTATACAAAATCACGTCTCAGACTAATTTCTCTAAACTCTGTTTATTTCAGTTTTTTTAAATTTATACTTTTAATGTATTTACACCACCCGAGCTTTAGTCCAGACACTTTGCTTTCAGAGAGGCCTGAGTGATATTCTACCATACTTTGGGGTTCCTCAACTTATCACAATGGTGGAACCCTTTATGGAATATCCAAGAACCCTCTGAGGAGTTCTAGGAACACAGATCTGAAGTATGGTGCTTCCGCGCAGTTAGAGGGTCCTGCAGGAGCTGGTCAGGGGTGTTAAACTCCCTGTTAAACGCTACAATTAAACCTGGTCACTACCTGCTGAGCTGAATCAGGTATGTTTGATCAGGAAGATCTCCAAATTGTGCAGGAATCCCTAGAACAGTCCCACCAGTAACCTAAAGGTTAGAGAAGCAGGTTTGGGATTAAAGGTTTATTTGTTCAATCCCCTGAAAATGTCTGAGGTGCGCTTGAGCAAGGCACCTAACCTCCAACTGCTCTCCGGGCACCGTGCATAGGGCTGCCCACCGCTTCGGGCACATGTTCTCACAGCCGAGTTTGTTCACTAGTGTGTGGGTGGGTTAAATGTGGAGGTCAAATTCTGTTAAATCTAATCTAATTAAAGGGAAAGTACACACTCGTTAAACAATCAGCTTACACACAGTGAAATTTGACCTCTACATTTATTCCAATAGAGGGCTCTGAGTGGTGTGCAGCCCTGACCAGTCATGACCTGCCAGGGATAGAACCAGCGACCTTCTGATCACAAGACCAGATCCCTCACCACCAGGCCACGGCATATCAAAAAGTATGTTGTTAATTTATTTATACAGGAGGTCTTTCTTGAGTCACCTAAAACGTATTTTGGTAGTATGTGGACACATCAGAAATATGAGATTTTGAGATACAAAACATTGCTGGAAGATCTTTTATGGGTTCCTGACAGAACCCTTTCAGGCATGGTGGTCACTGTATTGGGGTCACAGGTGGCATGTTTGTTTTCGTCTATGCCACATTCTGAGTTTGTTTACATTGTGTGTTTTGATTTTCTCTGCTCATGTGGAACTTTGTCCCGCCTATGCCACGCCCCTTATTGTCCTTGTCACCTGTGTCTTGCCCGTTGCCATGTTTACAGCCCCGTTGCACCTGGTCCTCTTTCATACCTGTGTATGTATTCCCACCATTCCTGGGGCTCTTTGTCTAATCTCTAATTTTGTCATTCTAACACCGCTCTCGCTTTGTGTTTGAGGTCCTGTATCAGGTGTACAATAAAACTTAATGCTTCTAAATATTAGAATATGATAAACACATCATTTGGTTTCATCATTTAATTAAAAAGGTACATTTTCATATATTTTATGATTAAAAAAAATATTGATTTGAATTATTTTGAATAGTAATTTACTCTAATTGAAATATTTTAATAATGTGAGTGTCTGGATTTCTGATTTATATGTGTCATGAATATGAAATATGGCACTTTAAGTTTTGTATGAAATTATAAACAACAGTGAATGTTTCCAGCATATTATAATTTTTTTAAATGCACTACACAGTAACTCTGCCAGTGTTAAATCAACACTATTAGAGTTAAATTAACACTGAGGGTGTTAAAATGTAACACTCTCTGTGTTAATTTAACTCTAATAGTGTTGATTTAACACTGGCAGATTTACTGTGTAGAACTTCTAGAAGTTTTTAATGTCACTCTGTACATCAAGCCTCCTTTAATTAAGACAAGTGGACAGCTATTTATAAGTCCTGTTTTCCTAAATGCAGTGGTTTTGATGGTAAAGTTCCCAGACAATCATAAATGCAACAAAACAAATGGTAAACAAAAATGGGGGATTTGTGTAACATCCTCCTACATTGCTGGTGAGCACAAAACAGAACATCTAATAAGTAATATAATTCACTGTGTTATTCAAAGATCAGTATTCTGCAGTAAAGTACAAAGTATAATGAATTATGTGTGTACCACAGTGTACATCATGCATCCTAAACTTATTTATACTACCAAGCCTGACTGCATATATTCAGTGATATATTTTTTCTAAAAATAAATTTTATCCCCAACAAAATCATATTTCTGTCAAAAGAGCCCAAACAGACGACAGTGTTTACTTGATTTTTTAGAAAATGCTTAAATATGTTCTTAAAGTGTTTGTTTGTTTTTGAACAGCTGCATTTAAAAAAATGTCAAATGTTGCTGTATTATATTTGAATGTAGGAGTAAAGCTGGTGCCCTAAGACCCTCCACATGGCATAGCTCTTGGTTTTAGAGCTTTACTGCCCTCTAGTGAATGATTTCTTCTCTCTAAATAGATGAGTGATGCTCAGCCTTCCTCCTGAACATCTGCCAAGTCCAACTTCAAACTGAAACCAGAACCAAACAGAACTTCTGATCCAGATGGTGAAGGATCTCTGGAACTGAGTGTAGATCACCAGGAGGCCACTATTGACAAGGGCATGAATTTTCTCATGTCCTGATAATACAGTGTGAGCAAAGCGGCCTTTTGACTGGCCAAGAGCCTCTTGTTGCTCTTTGTTCAGAGCAGCTTTACTGCAAAAAAACACAGGTACAGCTGTCTTTACCAACAAAGCTTTTATATATTAGATTTAGGCAAGTCTGTAATTATTACACTAATATTACAATAAGCTGCTATACCTGGTTTGGTTAACCCTTAACATTCAGTATTCTCCTGTGTCCTAAACGTCCAAATTGACCCTCCACTAACCCCCCAAAATAAAGCAGGTTTACTGAGACTATTCTGAATGAAGGAACAATCTGTATATAAACATTTATACAATATATAATCATTATAAACATTGTGAGTACTTTGTGTTTTCTCTCGTTAACGTGGAAACGTAATTTAATTAGTGAACATCAGTCATTTACATTACTGTACAACACCACAGCTGTTTTCTTTAGTAAAGTACAGGTTTATTTTTATTATTATTATTATTATTATTATTATTATTATTATTATTATTATTATTATTATTATTATTATTAACAGTAGTAGCATTGTTGTTGTTGTTGTTGTTGTTGTTTTGTTGTTGTTGTGGTTATTGTTGTTGCATTTTTGAAAATTTTCCATGATATTGGTATTTCCAATTTGAGTTTTATATCATTTTTTAAAAATTCTCTTTAATTGCCAAATTGCCAAGTGTGTTTAAGAGAGTCTCTCTCTC
The DNA here is from genome assembly GCA_036984385.1 of Crenuchus spilurus. NCBI lineage: Eukaryota > Metazoa > Chordata > Actinopteri > Characiformes > Crenuchidae > Crenuchus > Crenuchus spilurus. Next base: position 37,192 of record BRDA01066421.1, on the reverse strand, counting down.
TCTCTTTCTCTCTCTCACACTCTCTGTTAATGTGAGAGAGAATGTTATGTGTATATATGCAGATGTGAATGTATGAATGACATATATGTGTGTGTGAGCGTGAGATGTGTATATGTATATATGTTTGTGTGTGTCTGTGTGTGTGTGTTTATAACTTTCAGGCCAGTACCCTGGTGGTCACAGCTTTTATATAAATGTGAAAAAAGGAATCTTTAAAGATTCACAAAGGGTTAATCAGCACTTCATGTTAAATCCAGAGTGCTGGTGCAGAATTAAAATAAGATCATGTCAAGGCTGAGGAGCATGGAGGAACATCTGGAACCAAATCTCTCAGCTCATTAGACATCAGCTTCTAACTGTTTTTTACAGCATTTGTTTATTTTTATTTATTCTATTTTTTTGTGTTTAAAATATTTAAATATTTTGTATGAAATTGTATAAAATATGTTAAATAAGGCAAACAAGTTAACTCACATTCATCCCAGCCTCAACACATTTCTGCACATTTAAATGCATTTAATACACATTTACTCTTTATTTAATGTCAAATGTAGGCACATGTAACATTTGGTAAAGCTGTATTATTTTTGCAGTGTATTATTTTGACAATTTAAACAGAAAGTTTGCACTAAAATGTCTAGAAAATATTTACATTTGTTCACTGTAGAGATGAACTTTTACACAATGTAGCCTATAAATTTCCCAAGTGTGCCCAAACTTTTGCCCAGAACTATTTGACTATATGCTTTTTTTACATTGGTGACAATAAACCGCTTTATGAGATATTACAGAAACAATCTCTAATGAAGCATTTATTGATTTATGTCAAATTCTTGTGTATTCACTTGTTTATTAGCTGATAAGAACCAGGCCAGTGTTAGCACTTTGTGAAGGTCTAGATATCAATAAATATGTTTACTAGAAATCCTGAGATCATAGAGCCTTGAGTCATCAACATTTATGAGATGTTTTTAAAGAAAAGGGCCTTAATAACTACAACAATGCATTGCAATTTTTAAAAGTCTATCATAGAGTATTATGAACTCAGCCCAGGATGTCATGTGACAGGTTTTACTGCACATAGAAATACGTGAGCACACCAGTCAGTTGTAACAGAGTGTAAAACCATCATCTTGGACAAAGGATGTGATGTGAATGATATTCAAAAGGACATGATAATTGGTACCAAGCATGGAGGTTGCAGCATCTCAGAAACCACTAACTTGGGATGTTCTGTCACTGTAGTTAAGGTGTACTGAGAATGGACTTCTGGTACATTGGATATCTCATAACAGGATAACAGTGGTGCCACATGGGCTGCTGATGCCAGAAGAGAACAATTACACTGGTAAGTGCTACAGAGCAAACAAATGCCTCTAGATACCTTACATCACCTAATACAATCCATGCCATAATGTTTCACTAGTGTCAACTAAGCCAAGTGTGGTTATTCCTACTATTAATATAATATAATATAATATAATATAATATAATATAATATAATATAATATAATATAATATAATTTGACTGAACAGTGGTTTTGTTACAGTAGAGATTTGGTGACATCTTTTGGAGAAAAATGTAGGATTTTACCATCAATTTTAATTTTTATTAAGAGTGGGAGCTTGCATTGCTGGCTCAGTTTTCAGAAAAGAAAAGAAAAACTAGCAGAACAAAATAGGGAGAGACATGAAGAGTTGCTATTTTTTTCTTAGCAGAAGCCAATAAATTTCAATAGAATACATGCAATTAAAATTAAATGTGTGTAAACCTTACTTCAATATTTGGGGAAGTAGATGTAATGTAATTACTGTATTAATATAATCAATGTATCATGTTTAGTCTGTATTGGAAACCAGATCTCTTCAGAATGAAAAAAAATGTCTATTTCGACTCATGTTCCTACACTGACTAGTGGTCTTTACACAAAATACACTCAAAACTAACATTTATCATGATAACCTGTTATAACCTGAAGGAAATATTGTTCTTGTGTTTAAATGTTGAGTGTAATTGAAGTTTTATTTATGCTGTTATATTAATGTATGTTCTCAGGGTTTATGGTGATTATTTAATGTTTATATCAACAGTGCCTGTAATAGTATGTTGACTGATTTACTGTTTATATAAATACATTGTGTTGAGAGTTTGTTAATCATCTACAGGATCACTAGTAAGTGCTTTTCTCTGGTTCAGACATCTGGAGGCGTGAAATGTCTGGAAAGTAATAAACAATTGTCAGCTGCAAATAAAGCGCTTTATTCTGTGAAAAATTCATGTCAGAATTGTTTTATATAATTTTGTAATCATGGGATTTGGCCAGGATTATGATTGAGCGATGACTGTAATTATAGTTATGGTTTATTTTTGGGTGTGTGAAATCTGATTTAAAACAAATGTGTGTGTATTCAAGAGCTTCTCAAAATGTGCAGAAATAGATTGTGAGCACTTCTGGTCTGAATGGGAAGTGTTCTGTAGACCCTTATACTGATTTTTATCAACATGCTCCGTGAAAGAACATGATCTTTGGACAATTTCTAAATGTTAAAAATCGAAGAAATTCTGCATTAAAAATTATCATATACCTCACTTTATACATTTTAATGTTCACCAAAAATGCTCACTTTGTCAGCATCTTGTCATTAGAGTGATGTTCCTCAAGATTATGCCTACTTTATTTTGTAAACATAACTGTGTCAGATTGTGTTGTAATAAATATGTGAAGTTGTCCTGACTCCATTCATCCTGTCCTGACTCAAAAGTTTTACATTTATTTTAATGTTTAAATAATAAATCTGTTTCCTTCTCTTGGACAAATCCATGCAGAACCTTTAAGGATCTTCCATTTCTGTTAATCTGATAGAGTCAGAGTCACCCAGTCATTATATAGTTGTAATTAGACATAATTAGTCAGATTTAGACTTTATTAGAGTCAGATTCACCTATTTCAGCACTGTTAGTCAGAATCTCCCACTTTAGGAGACTCTAGAGTCAGAATCAGCATTTTAATACATATCAGAATGAAAATCACAGACTTGACAGGATTGTATTAGAGTCACAATCACCCATTTCAGGTGAGTATTAGAGTCAGAATCATCAATTTAGGGTATTTTTAGAGTCAGTCATCCATTTTTGAGTAAGAATTGGCCACTTTACAAGTCTCTATTGTCAGAATTGTCCCTTTTCAAAGACACCAATTTTAGAGTCAGAATAACTGATTTTAGGATACTTTTAGAGTCAAACACGCACTTTACCAGATATTAATAGAGGCAGAATGACTCATTTCTTGACATGTAACATAACTGTTAGTTTACAGATGCAGATCTGCTCTTTGTGTTGGAACACTGAGTGATGTGAAGCTTAATTAAGTCTGGATTTATTTAGACTGAGTGATATAAATAGTTGATCTGTGGTTGATATAAAGATCCAGAATCTGATTGGAAATTATGAGTATTCAATAAAATGGTTTATTTACACTACAGCCCGCCTCCTCCACCTCCTCTTCTTCCTCCTCCTCCTCCTCCACCTCCTCCTCCTCGCACTGTTATGAGGAAGTTAAATCAGTCTTGTTTGTTTTCAGGACTGAGTGCTGCGCTCTGATTGGTCGGTGGCGCTCGGTCCGCTCGCGGATAAAAGAAGGCCCCGCGAGCCTGTGAGCGCGCCTACACCGCGCGCCTAAAGCCAGCTGGGCCAGCCAAGTCGGTCAGAACCGGGCCGAGATTCTGCAGGAACCGCAGCGCACAATTAAGAGTGTTTCACTCTGTTCACTCCACAGAGGTTTTGGAGTTACACCCCCACCCCAAAACACACCCTCCTCCTCCTTCTCCTCCTCCTCCTCCTCCTCAGTCCGGACGCACGCGCCATTTGGGCTGAGTCGGACCTGTTTTGTGGCCCTGATCCGCGTGTGTGCTCTCAGTGTGTGTGTGTGATATCAGTGGATGGGACCTGCGCCCCCCGCCGCTCCGCAGCTTTAACACCATCACTATGTCCACTTTACCGGGGACCGTGCCGAGGATGATGCGCCCAGCTCCGGGACAGAACTACCCCCGAACCGGCTTCCCCCTGGAAGGTGGGTCTGCTCCGGAAGCCCGCTTTACAGCCTCTTTTTACTCTTTCAGCTCACTCACTTCTCTTCTCTTTCTCAGGTGCTTGTTTTAAATTTTTTATTATTATTATTATTTTTAATTAATATTCGTTCTTTTAAGATTTTCTCTTCTCTTCTCTTCTTTTCTCTTTTCTTCTCTTGCATTTTCTTGTATTTTCTTTTCTTGGTTGCTTTTTTTCAAATTTCTATTTTAAACATAAATTATTAGTTCGTTCAAGATTATTTTTCTTTTCTTTATTTTTCTTCTCCTTTTCTCTAATCTTCTCTTAAATTGTATTTTCTTTTCTTACATTGTTTTTTCAAATTCTACTTTTTCTTGCTTGCTTGCTTGGTTTTCTGTTTTCATTTTTAAAATAATTATTAGTTTGCTCAAAATTCTTCTTTCTTCTCCTTTTCTGTTGCATGTTTTTTATTCTATTTTACAAATCTGAATATTTATTCGTTCAAGATTCTTCTTTTCTCTTTTCTTCTCTGTTGCTTTTTATCCGAATATTTATTCCTTCAATCTTTTTTCTTTCTAGATTGTTTTTAATTATGTTAACAAAATATTCGTTTGCTCAAGATGCTTCTCGCTTCTTCTGTTGATTTTTCTTTTTTATTTCTAAAAACAAATTTAGATCTTTCTTCACAGTAGACACACACACACACGTTTTGAAATGGTAGTTTTAATGTGTACAGTAGCAGGCTTAATGTTCTGGTTGATTCTGGTTCTCAGTGGATGGAAACTGAAATTAGAATTTTAAATAGAATTTAAGAGTAAATATGAGATATTCGTATAAGAAGACTTTTACTTTTTTATAGGAGTAAAACGCTTAAAGAAAATTGTTATTATTTATTATTCACAACTAATCAGTCTACGATTTTGAAAAGAGAAATGAATGTTTTTCCTAATAATAATAATAATAATAATAATAATAATAATAATAATAATAATAATAATAATAATAATAATAATTCAAGTCAAATGTATTTATTCACAACTGATAGTAACTCATTTTCAGTAAATCACATAATTAATTGTCAAATTAGATTTGCAACAGTAAATTAATAGTTATGTATCTTTTTAAATAATAAATTACATTTTAGTAGTTCAGTTGTTGTAACTTGTTGTAATAATTGATTAATAATTCAGTTTTTTAAATTAAAAAATAATAATTTTAATAGTAAATACATATAAATATTTTATTTATAACTATACATTTATTTGAATGATAATTTTACAGGAGAAAGAAAAATCCTTCTTACGTGTTACTAGAAGTGAAATAAAAACGTTTAATCTGAAGTAATTTTAGAGCTTTGATTCTGAAATATTCACATGGTGTAAAACCGGGAAAAAGTGAACAACCAGGTTGTGTTCTGGCAGCGATGATATGATATATGGGTACAAAATACAGGAAGACCTTCTTGTTTAGAGCATATATATATATATATATATATATATGTATATACCCTCCACGTATATGTGTGTGTGTGTGTGTGTGTTTTAGATAACAAGTATAATTAACTATAGATATTTACTTTTTAAAACTCAAGAGCATTTAACAACAACAACAGCATCAACAACAACAAATATTCAGCCCTGATATTTACATGTTGAATGATTTTGCAGAGGTTTTAGTGATGTTTTATTTTATGTTTGGTATATGTGTTTACATGTTTGATTATGTGATATGTGTGGAAATGTGGTGTGTGTGACAATTATGATGTGATTGATAATGTAACGTTTTTTAATGTAATATGTTTGATAATCTATTGTGTTTCATGATGTGATTGGTAATACCATGCGTGTGGTATTGTGATGCGTGAGGTTATGTGATTGGTAATGTGCAGTGTAGTAATGTAATATGTTTGAGAATGCATTGTGTCATAAGACGTGTGTGGTAATGTGGACATGTGATGTATGTGGTAGTGTGTGTGGTAGTTTTGGTATGTGGAAATAAGACGTGTGGTAATGTGAAGTGTGTAATAATGTGATTTGTGTTGTATTGTGGCATGTGGTAATGTGATGTGTGAGGTAATATGGTATTTGTGGTAATGTGATGTGTGTGGTAGTATGGTGTGTGTGGCAATGTGGTGTATGGTAATGTGATGTGTGTGGTGTGGTAATGAGATTTGTTAAATAATGTGGTATTTGTGGTAATGTGATGTGTGTGGTAGTGTGGTGTGGTAATGAGATGTGTGTGGTAGTGTGGTGCATGTGGAAATTAGATGTGTGAGGTAGTGTGGGATTTGTGGTAATGTGATGTGTGTGGTAATATTGTGTGTGGTAATGTGTGTGGTATTGTGGTGTGTGTGTGGTAATGTGCTGTGTGTGGTATTGTGCTGTGTGTGGTAATGTGTTGTGTGTGGTATTGTGATGTATGTGGTAATGTGTTGTGTGTGGTATTGTGGTGTGTGTGGTAATGTGCTGTGTGTGGTATTGTGGTGTGTGTGGTAATGTGCTGTTTGTTATAGTGTGGTATGTGTGGTAATGTGCTGTGTGTGGTAGTGTGATGTATGTGGTAATGTGCTGTGTGTGGTATTGTGGTGTGTGTGGTAATGTGCTGTGTGTGATAGTGTGGTATGTGTGGTAATGTGCTGTGTGTGGTAGTGTGGTATGTGTGGTAATGTGCTGTGTGTGGTAGTGTGGTATGTGTGGTAATGTGGTGTGTGTGGTATTGCGTGGTAATGTGCTGTGTGTGATTGTGTGGTGTGTGTGGTAATGTGCTGTGTGTGGTAGTGGTGTGTGTGGTAATGTGCCTTGTGTGATAGTGTGGTGTGGTAATGAGATGTGTTTGGTCTCTTTGCCTATAGTGTCCACACCTCTGGGTCAAGGCAGAGTAAATCAGCTTGGTGGGGTGTTCATTAATGGCAGACCTCTGCCCAACCACATCCGCCATAAGATTGTAGAAATGGCTCACCATGGCATCAGGCCCTGTGTCATCTCCCGCCAACTGCGAGTGTCTCATGGCTGCGTCTCCAAGATTCTTTGCAGATACCAGGAGACTGGATCCATCAGACCTGGAGCCATAGGAGGGAGCAAACCCAGGGTAAGAAGAGGACCAGCTACTCTACTCTACTCCACATATTAATAATGACAGGCAGACAGAGTCTTAAACTGAAACAGTACTTATAAATGTCTCACATTATTAATCATAAACGACACCAAATTAAACAGATTTTTCCTTCTTCTCACTATCCCCTTCCCTCTATACCCCTCTGCACGCCTCTATACCCCTCTATAACCCTTATATACACATCTTTATCCTTTGCTATCCCTATATACACCTGTATACCCCTCTGTACCCCTCTACATACCTCTGTACCCTTCTGTATCCTTACCCTCTACCCCTCTATACATCACTATACTCCTCTATACACCTCTATACCTTTCTATACCCTGTCTATGCCCCTGTTTTCCCCCTCTATCTTCATTCCAATATTCCACCTTAAAGCAGGTAGCCACTCCGGATGTGGAGAAAAGGATAGAGGAATATAAGCGTGAGAACCCAGGAATGTTCAGCTGGGAGATCCGGGACAAGCTGCTGAAGGACGGAGTGTGTGACAGAAGCACAGTTCCTTCAGGTGAGGCCTCATCTGGTAAGCACAACTTTTACAATATTCCAACATCTGGCTAATCACCTTTACAGTATTCCCACATCTGAATGATCACTTTAACAATATCCCTGACTGACTGTGTTTACAGTATTCTTGAGTAATCACTTTTACAGTATTCCAACATCTGTGTGATTGCAGTTCCAATATTCCCACATCTAACTGATCACCTTTACAATTCTCCAAATGTCTCTGACTGATCATAATATTCCCACATTTATGACTGATCACTTTAAAAATATTCCCACATCTGTCACTAATCACTTTTACAATTCAAAAAATCTCTGACTGATCATATTCCTACATTTCATTTACTACTTATTACAATATTTAAAAAATCATTTTACATTATTACAAAAGTCTCCTGATTATTATTTTTTAAATAATTTTCCAGAATGTGTGTCATGCAGTGCCACTTTACTAATTACTACAGCCTGTTGATCTTCTCCCAGAAGGAAATTTTTGGACAAAAAATTATTTTTATTTTCAGCTCCAACCTATTATTATTATTACTATTATTATTATTATTATTATTATTATTATTATTATTATTATTATTATTAACAGCAGTAGCAGTAGTTGTAGTATCAGTATTAGTGTTAGTATTAATATTAGAATTAGTATTAGTATTATTAATTGCATTTCACTTCCGCAGTGAGCTCCATCAGTCGAGTTCTGCGCGCTCGCTTTGGAAAGAAGGAAGATGAGGATGAGTGTGATAAAAAAGACGAAAGCGGGGAGAAGAAGACCAAGCACAGTATTGACGGGATTCTGGGAGATAAAGGTACTGAGCTTCTCTTCTCTGTGTCTCTGCGGCTGGAGGACGGGCTGGGGGTCCGGTTGGGTTTATGGTGTTGTGAGGTTAATTCGTGCTCATTTGTTGGGCCGGGCTGTAAATCAGACTCGCTGTGAAGCCGTCAGTCCGACCTGCTGAATGATTTATTCCGGCCGTGTTCAGGCCTGGCTGCGTTTGTCCCGCGGAGCCCCTCAACGAGCCTCCAAAACGGCGAGTGACAGATGAACGACGCGGCGATCAGATTCAATTACACCCCGCAGCGCGAGCGCGCCTTAATCCGCCCCATCACCTTCAGCACCCGGGTCCACTGCTCTGACCTGCCCCTGCTCAAACCACCGGTCCAGCACTGCCTTATAGCGTACTGCTTATTTATCATCTAAACCAGGCAGGAGGAGGACAGAACATTCACACATTTATCACTGATCACCAAATCTCTATCTGATCATTTTTACAATATGAAAAAATATAACAGAACTTTTGTACAAAAACATTGATAATTTTGATAATGTTCCACTCAAATTTTGACTGGTCATTTTACAGTTTTCCCAAATGTTTGACTAATCACTTTTACACGATTCCAAAGAGTGTTCTTTATTGATCACATTTTTACAAAAATATGGCTAATCTCTTTGAGAACATTCCGATTTTTGACTGATAATTTTTCTAATTTTCCCAAATAGTTGACTGATCCCTTTAACAATAAACAGATTGTGACTGATCATTTTTCCAATTTTCGTTTGTGGATAGATCATTTTCCAATTCTACCAAATGTTTGACTAATCACATTAACAAGATCTCAAAAAATCCCAGACCATTTCACACTATTACAAACTGTGACACATCACTTTTATAACATTCCCATTTTTGACTGATAATTTTCCAAAAATTTCCAAATATTTGAGTGATCTATAAACAAATTTTGACTGATCATTTTAACAACATTCCAGAAAAGCCCTGACTGACCATTTTCATAATATTACACAAACATGACTGATCACTTTAGCACTATTTCAGATTTTATCTGGTTATTTTTGTAACACTCCAGACATTTTAGACTTGAGCAGTTTAATAAAAACTCTAAAGAGAAACAGTAGGTTAATGCGCGCCGTAAAAATAGTTCCCTAAACGAGAAGAGCAGGAAAATGAGGGGTTATTTTTTACCCTTTACTGTGACAGTCATTCATTAAACTTGAAGATGAACTTCATTCTGGAGACCTTTGCTCCATTCAAGCTTTCTCTTAGAGTAAAGAGTCCGAGCTACAAAAGGAGAAATCTAGAAAGCGAGGCATGGAGAAGAGGAATAGATCCGTCCATTCACATCCAAAAAGCCGTAAAGGAGGCAGAGAAAAAGTCCCAACAAAAGGCCGAGAGGAGGACTAAAGCCAGATGAATAATTCAGTACGCCCCGCCGGTAGATAGGTTTGTAATATTATGGACTCGTCTGTTGGAGGAGAAAGGAGATTTGGAGAGTGCAAAATGGTTTATTCTTGTTTGGAAATGCCCACTGCTCTTTTCTTTTTGCCCGTCCCTGTTGTGTTCCTCCGCGGACGGCTTGCTGGAGAATGCGGGAGGGGGCTGTTTTTTAATGGCACATAGTGTGTGTTTAACATGAGACCCCGTGGTGACACCCAACACTTCCAAAAAATTTAAAACCTCTGTAGATGATAGTCAGACCAGTTTTAGATACATCAAAGTCTTTCCCACCAATCAACAGCCATGGATTTCTTTCATTTATTAAAACAAACACTATTTCACGTGAAAATATTGTTTAGTTAGCATTTTTACAAAGCAAAGCAAACAGTATTTTCAGAACACATCAGACGGTCAGCTCTGGAAAAATAAGAGTCCACCCAATCATCTCCAGACCTGAAGCTCATTCAAAACCTCTGGAATGTGATCAAAAAGCAAATGGATGGTCTACAAACCATCAAAGCCGAGGAACCCTTTCACCCAAAAGTCACCCAAACTTGTAATGGCCAAAAATGTATTCTTGATGCTAAAATATTAGTGTTTCGTTTAAAATAAATATGAACGGTCTGAAAATATTCTGCACATAATCGAATACTCTAAACGACCATATTTTGATTTAAATTTTGGTAGAAATGTTGTCAGTTGTTTATATAATAAAACAAAAAAAAACTTTTTCTCAAAAACCTTTTAGAAACATTTTTGCAGAGGTGTATTTTGAGTTGGAACTCATTCTCAAAAGCCTGCAGTTCCCATTAAAATATCAGTTTTGGACACATAAAATAATATGACCTATAATGAGTTCGGTTCTGTTTAGGTGGTGAACGGGTCAGTTTTGCGAGCAGTGTTGGTTCCTCATATAGGTCTGTAGAGCTTTTGGATTATGAACAAAATGGCCAAACGGCGAACTGTGATTATAAACATCTCATGCGTTTATACTGCAGATCTGAGGCATTTATACTTGATATATTTGGACAATAATCGTTTAAATGCTTTTACACTATTAGAATAAATACCAATAATGTAAATGTCATTATTATTTTATAATAAGCAGCAGGTTTGACCATTTCCAAGCATCTCCTCACAGCGGTCCTGTAGTGGTACACTTCATTATGATGGAATTAAACCATGACTTGAGGAACCTCAGGAAGCAAAGACAGTTCTGCAAAGAAGCTCAATAGATCACCTCCGTTACTCAGACAAAGAACACATCAGACAATCAGATATTATTGGTACTGTTTGTTGATTGATATTTAGTTGCATATTCTAATGAAATGACATTTAAATGGTTTAAGGAATATGTATGTAATGTTTTGCTATATTGATAATGAAACAATAGCAAGAGACCAGTAAGTTTTTCTCACCTAGGGGTCACATGGAGCGTCGGTTTTCGTCATTAATCTATTCTAAAGTGCCTAATTATAACCGAAACCAACGATAACTGAAGCAATATTTCCCATAATAAATAATGTAAAAAAACAATCTTCCAGACACTTCAAAATATTAACAAAAGTACATTTTATATAGAATAACTAGTTTTACAGAAAACAATGAAATGGATAAATGAACATTTAACATTGCTCTTGTTTAGTCCGTTTTAGTGCTGGTGGGGTCCAGCCAGCAGCCTTTGTTTTGTACACCAGTTCTTGTGGTAGCACTTTAGTGTGATGCATTTAGTTTATTTTGAGCATTATCAAGGAGAAATAATGAGAAACAAAGCCAGAGAAACAATTGCACTAAGGCATGGTTGCTTTGTTTTGGCAAAATTAGCAAGTCATATGGGTAAGTTGACAAAAACCAGGCAAATGAACGGTAACTGGGGTACAAATTCCCCAAATAAATTTAACTATAATGACCATAACCAGGGCAAACATAACTGAGGTTCCACTGTATATATGTGTGCCATGTTAAAGCACATTATTATTATTATTATTATTATTATTATTATTATTATAAAGTCCTGATTATATGGATAGATGCTGCCTTCTGTTTGGATTAATTTGATTGTATCCATCCATCTTGTTGCTGGCCACTTTCTTTTACCTTCAGCAAGTGAATTACAGTTGTACATACCTTATACAAGCTATCTATCTATCTATCTATCTATCTATCTATCTATCTATCTATCTATCTATCTATCTATCTATCTATCTATCTAATAAATCTACTCAAATATAATAAGAATATATATATAATATTTGAGTAAATTTGGGTCTATTGATAAACTGGTTTATTTGGTGTTTGCACTGACTGGTGTGATCATGTCTGATGATTTGTTTACTGCATCAGCTCTTGGTTTCTTTTACTTTCACTTGACTGTGAGCCTCCGTCTCTGGGTTGTTTCTCCTCGATCATGGAGCTGGCGTTTAATAACGTTAAGACTTATTAGAGCTGGTAATGAAAACGGTGTCTGCTGAATGGGGGTCTGTGTTGGAGGGGTGTAATAGCTCTCAGGCAGCGCAGTCCTCAGCACAAACGATATGTTGAAGGGTTTTAAAGCAGATTAAATTGAGCCTTTTATTTCTCTCCACTTTCATCTCTAAACGCCTCTTGCATGGCTCGCCCTGGGCAAAAATTCATGAGATTTCTCTCCTCGCCCTCTCCTAGCCTCGTATGTTTGATTTATTTTATTTTATTTTGTTTTTTGGATTGGTTATAACACACACATATACACACACATGGCACGCCAGAGTCATATTTAGCCTGGCGTTTAATCCCGGGATAAAAACAAAGCCCCCATTAACACCACTGCTCCTCACTAACCTCATTATGCTGTATATTGAGATTTTAGCCATTAGCTAACCTGCATGTACCCTCAGCTCGGCCAGGAATGAGCTGATATTTACTGGCTAATATTCTAAGTCTTTATTCTGGCGCTTTTTTGGAAAAATTAATTTTATTTTATTTTTTATTCGCAGAATGAGCGCATGACTAAGAGCAATAATATACTGAATGTATTAATGAACACCTAATCATTCACATTACACCACGAAGACCTGGAGAACCAACAATGATCCAATTCTCTGTAGTAGTACATAATAAATTAATACCAATAATAAAATTATTGAGTTTGTGTTAATGGGTTGGTTTAAGCCTTTTCCAAACCTCTTCTCATTGCAGTTAAGTATTATTACCTGATTTGGTTAATCAGTACTTCATGATACACAAAATAAATCCATGGTTGTTGAAGGCCATTGAGGAGAACATCTGGAAGAAAACTATTCATAATAGCTGAAAATTAAATAAAAAATATTAAACAAGTAAAATTCTTGTTACTTTTAGCTGTAATTTTTACTTATTAATGTTTGAACACCATTTATAGTGATCTATCTATCTATCTATCTATCTATCTATCTATCTATCTATCTATCTATCTACAGCACCTGTCAAAAGTTTGGACACACTTTCTGAACATTCAGCGGTTTTTCATTATTTATTTAAAAATGGTCTGCATTGTAGACTAATATTAAAGTCATCCAAACTATGAAGAAATACATATGTAATTATTTAACAAACAATGTTAAACAAACCAGAATATATTTTACTTTACTTGATTAGATGCCAGCTTTCTTGCCCTCTTAATGTGTTTGAGACATCAGTTGTGTGCCTACATTGAAGAATCTAAAATCTAAAACATTTTTTTTGGTTTGTTTAACACTTTCAAATTTCCTGCATGATACCTTATGTGTTCCTACATATAGTCTGGATGACTTCAGTATTCATTTACAATGTTGGGGAAAAAAAAGAAAAAAAAATAGAATGAGAATGTGTGTCCAGACCTCTACATTATAAAATGTACGCCAACAACAGTGTAATTTAAACGTTATTAATTTTAATATAGACTTTGTACATGAAATATAATGAACTTGTAACATATCTAATGTAGAATATATACAGGATATATACTATTTTACATATATAAACAGACAGATAAAACAATTATGAATAGCAGGGGACTCCCCAAATTTGCTTCAATTATGAGGGTCACTTTACTATACTGGGGTCTGGGACCCCTCTAGCTTACTCAGTTCTCTGTTTGGAATTGTGATTTGATTAGTAATCTTAATTTTACATCCACGACTTCAGCTCATAAATAAATAACTCCGTTATTTTATTGAATGACTCTACTCTGGTGCTGTTTAGATGAACTGGACTGAGCAGTGGTCAACCCAAACTCTCCTGTTTATAGATGGAGTTGTGGGCTGTAGCAGTGAAATCAAATTCGTTGAAAGAAGAAGGACGGGGCGGGATGAGTGCACAGACCACTTCAAACAAACCCATCTGGAATGGTGATAGAGAGCTTTAGTGAAAGTATGGGGAAGTTATTTAGCTATTAATAACATTTTTTCCTCGGGCGCACAGAGTCCCTCCATCTGCACTTTCTCGCAGCTATTTGGCTGGGTTGAAATTGAGGGAGACCCAAATGTTGGGCAGAGATAACACAATCATCAGAGCGGTGCTCCTGTGCTGTGCATCAGTGTATTAAACTCGGATTAACCTCCCCGAGCTGCCTCCCAACACATCTCACTGCTACTCTGCTATTCTCTACCAGCTCTGTGCAGAATAAATTCAATAAAATCTTACAATAATCATCATCAGCACCATCATCAGCATCTTCATCTGCAGCTACTGATCAGCAGTAATAAAATGTAAGAGTAATAAATGTGCAAGCAATAAATGAATAGTAATTTTAGTACCTTAATTGTCACCTCATCATTCACCATACATACAAATAGTAATAATAACTGACAATAACAATGTATTTAAATTAATTAAAATTCAGTTACATTTATCCTGAATTTACTTGCATTCAGTTCATTACATGACCTTCATATAAAATATGATCACTGTCCCAATTTTGGGGTGGGACTTTTATTTTTCTGCATAATGCCAGCTCAGTAAGTGTCACTTACATTATGTGAAAAATTCATGATGACTGGACTGATAGAAATTCTCCAAAACTGCTTTGAATAAAATTTCCATTAATGTGGACAGAGACAGTTTTTGTTCTCTCCTGTAAAGTTACCATTTTGTAGTGACTTGTTGATAAATTACATCATTAATTATTTTTAAAAAAGTAGAAAATTATGTATGAGTATTACATTTATGAGGAAACTCAACTAATGTCACTGAAGAAAAATATTAGAGTATTAATGCAGTTTGTATTGTGGATCCCAGAAATCATTAATTTCAGGCTGCACAGCACTGAAGGGACTAGATTCATCCACTTCAGACTTGTGCCACCAGAGGGTGCCCTTCAGCAATCATAGAAATGAAAGGTTCAGTTCTATTTGTTTGGAACTTAAACATCAGAAAAAATCTAATTATTGTAACTGAAGATGATTTTTAAGCCGAATCTTTAATTAGCAGCTCAAAACAGTCAGAAATGAACAAGTTGAGTAGAAATAAGAGTTTCAACTTTCACATGACTCCTCCCTTTTGTGTGGATCTTAGAAAAGAAGACAGTAAAGAATCTGGAAAAGAATGAGGAAAAGATGGAGTCAGTCCAGACTATTTAAGATATCAAATCTTTTATCTGTAAGGTGTGATACCACAAGCTCTTAATATCTTTTTAAAAGATTGCTGGATAACATATAGTTTATAAGGACTGCTAGAATAATCAACAACTGCTGGTTTCCTCAATTTCAGTGTATATTTTAAGTGAGTAAGGTAAAACATCTTTTTTGGATGTTTTAAAGCAGTAATAAAGGTGTTAATTCATGTAAAATGTACAACACAAGGGTCAAATTTTCCAATGCAAAGCACTGTAGGGACTGGGTACATTTACTGACCTGTAAAGTGTGGCAGGTCCCTCAACCGAAATGTCCTTCAGTCTGTGTTTGAATCTTTAAAGGACAAAAACAGAGAGTAGGTGCAGGAGAGGCGAGGCTGCTGAGGGGAAATTGAGAGGCTTAAAGTCTTTGATCTTTTGGTTGCTTTGGCTTATCAGAAACACTTGTGGTGACACCACGACAATGGGAGTTCATCATATTACAGACTGCCAGGGCTGCTTTCAAGCCTGCTTGTCTATTAATTAAACTACTGCTTGCTATGTGGGATAGGGACTATCTGAGCACCCATTTGGGCTTTGAATCCATTTCATTCTTTCACCGTTTCTGATATTCTTAAAGGGACAATACACCAGTTCTGAAATTCAGAAGTATGCTGTAAAACATTGTATTTTTTTTCTTATTGTGTGGACAAAAAGAAGCAAATTTCATAAATACAGAATCAATACATTTTCATACACTGTTACAATAAGTAGGTAAACTGAATGATGAACTTTTTTGGGGTAAAATGTGTGAAAATTTGGACAAACCTTGAAACAGAAATGCTGCAAAATATCTCTGAATAAAATATATTTACATTGAAAGTAAAAAGCATTTTTGCCCTCTTATGTAAAATTATAATTTTGGAGATACTTCCGTTTAACGGAATTATTCCAGTGAGTATTCTTACTCAACAACTTTGAAAGAAGTCATCAATTCTCATTGGCAACATTAAGTAAATGTTGAAAGTGCTCAAGCTTTCAGTTTCAACCCTGGCATGCAGTCATTTCTAATCTTCAGCATACTGCTTTAGATGGATCAAGTCAGAAATGGTCTGTCTTTGACAGAGTCTGGCAGTGTGCAACAGGCCAGAGACCATCTGGGTACATCAGGAGCCCCCAAACGAACAAATGACAAGGGGAAACTCCTGCTGACAGCAATAAAAGTGCTGGCCTTCAGGCTTCCCATGTAGAGCCACAGAAGAGGTTTTGATGGCCCCACTCGCCATCTCTTCAGTGCTTGGATGCCGCTCATAAAACTCTTGGTGACCCACATAAAGACTTGGATGTCTGTTTCAGCCCCAAATGCCATTACAAGTAGCGGATTGCAAAGACTTTAGGCTACCCCACACTGCTCTTCCCCACACTGCTCTTCAGGAAGGACATCAGCCTATAAAACTAATTCTTCACCCTTTTAAAATGTCCACTAAACTCCTCAGCCTCTAGATCTGCTCTTCATTCCTTGACCTCATTAAGATCACACAATCAATTCAAGCTCATTTCAAGAACAAAAAGAACACGAGCTAGTGTTCAGTCTTTTGGTCAACCAGAAGTCTCCATGCTATAGCTCTTCACCGAAAGCTCTGCGGATGTGTTGATTTTTTGCGTTATTGTCTGTTTGGCTTTCTAACAGCATTAATGGTCTCTGTGGGAATACAAACATACCAAAAGAGGAGTTACCAAAGTGGGAAAGGGGGGGATTGAATGAGATTGAGGGGGGCTATGTCTCAGCCCACTCCTTTGCCATGGAGTGTTCAGTAGCTTTCCCTTAATCCTGCTTTCATTCCTGCCGACAAATGCCAAGAATCTTGTCCCGCGACCCAATGGGGCACTGATGGGCTAACAAAAGGGGATCCTTCCACAAGACTGCACAGGGCACTCATAAAGCCCTCAAGAAAAACAGCATCAGGCTAATATACATTTAGGCTAGCTTTGAAACTTCATTCAGCATCACTACAATTAGTAGGATACTGTTGCTCTTGAGGTTGAAACATTAGAAAATAAGGCTCATGTAGTCTGGGTGGTGGGTGAAGTATTCTGCGATCACAGTCAACAAAGGTTAAGCATATCTCGGTGTAGAAAATCAGCCTTGCATGTGACTAATGGGACATTATGGGTCAGGGAGCACTGCCATATTTCAATAATACCTTTATATTTGTGCTTCTATCTGCGTTTGGTTCTACTCAGCTATAAAGTCTGAATTTGACTTTGTTGTGTCATAAATGAAAATGCTATATCTGCTTTTTGAAGCGTTCTTGCTGTGAACTGATTAATGCTGGCAGTCATGTTGGAGAATGAAGTCTAGAGCATTGTTCACTCATGAAAAGTCAATTGTCTCCCATTATTCTCTTAACTAGGCTTTGTTCTTTGAACGCTCTAGCGATTTGTCTGAGCAAAGATCTCCACAACCTCCTCAGCCGACTTGAAATGGTAGAACAGAAAGGGGGAAACTCTTGTTTAATGTCTTTTTTTGGGCTTCCTTGCATTGGCCATTCAGGCCAGTTGATGAACTCCTCCAAAAGTTTATTAAGAGGGAAACAAAAGGGCCTAAAGCCATTCGGCAAGTCGGGGAGACAGTTTATAAACTAGCAGCCATTGTCCCTCAAAGGCAGATGCATGAATACCTTTGAATGGGCTCTATCAAACTGACATGATCAAGCTAGACAACAGCATGTTTAAAGGGAAAAGCTTTTCTTTTGGGATTCGTATATTTCCTGCATTAATGTACATCTGCGGTAGGAGGGCTCCAAAGCTGGACTGCACTTGCCCTCCGAGCCGGGGTCTTTTAGACTGTTTGAAGTAAAGGTCTGTGTTCTGCACGCCCACAGTGGGCAGCAGGTGTCACGAGTCTGGGAGAAGTATGGTAATCTTAAGAGAACTAAAAGAAAAGGGTCACCCCTCCTTTTTAACATTTTAAAACAGAGTGTTTTCCAAGTGAGTGACTTGGAATTGGCTTTTTGTAGTTTTGGATGTTGTCTTAATGCAAGTTATAGGATTTGCATTTCTATGACTGTCAAGGAGAAGGTTTCAAAATGTTCATGTGATGCTTGTAGAAGCTTGTGGAGCTTAAAAAGAAAGTCATATTTTATTTGTATGCAACATCTCGTAACACATATGTGAAGCAAAGAAAACACAAGAACAAACTTCACATTTTAATGCACGTTTACTCCTCATTTAATGCCCTTTAACAGTCTGGTAAAATACAGAAACATAAATGTTGTTTAAATGAATTTCCCCCCAATGTGTTAAATTCTAAAAATAAATCAAAAATTAAATTTTTTGTATACATCTCAATTATAAAATCGTAACTTTTAAAGGAAATGGTAAAAACATCTTTAAATTCAAAGTTCATGTAAAAAAATTCTCAAAGGGATCTTGGAGCTTTTGGTCTGATCATCGTGAAATTAGCTAATTTTAATAATTTTGCAAATTATGCTGGAAAATAATAATCACCCCAAAAAATTTGGATATAGCATTTTTTTTAAAGATGCCTTTAAAGCACTAAAAGTATAAAGCAAACAATTACACAATGAAACAATTAAACAGACCTGTTACAATATAGTGAATAATAAATATGACATAATTTGTCCAAATGTATTTATTTAAAGTCATTTCTTGGTGCATTTTGGCTTGTATACACTCTTCAAAATTAGAGTGTATTATGACTTAATATTATCTGAGTGATGCCAAGAAGAACCAGTTAAGGTTCCTTTAACCTTTTATATGAGTGGTTCTTTAAAGAAATGCTATAAATGAGCTGTGTAAATGTGAAGAGTTTAAAGTTTAAAGGTTCTAAGAAGTTCTTAATTTGGTAAAAAAAAAAAAACACTGTAGTTTCTTCAGATCATTAACATGTTCTTTACACTCATATGTCTCATCTAACAGCCATTTAAAAGATCATTTAAGGAACCCAAAATGGTAAAATAAAACAGCAAAACAACATAAACGCGACAAAATCTGAGGCATGAAAAAGATAACGAGATCATTGATTTATACAAAATAATAATAATAATAATAAGAAGAAGAAGAAGAAAAAGAAGAAGAAGAAGAAATCTCTGGCACTGTACTATACTTTGTGGACAAAAAATATTGGGACTCCTGATCATTCAAATCAAGGGTATCAAAACATGTTCATCCTGCTTTTGTTGCAGTAACTGTCTCCACTGTCCAGGGAAAGATTTCTGTTAGATTTTGGAGCTTTGCTGTGAGAATTTGATTGAATTCAGTGACAAGAACATGGGATCACCACCACCACCATCTCATCCCAAACATACTGGATGGAGCTGAGAATGCTGGGTGGCTTAATACCCCTCTAGCCCACCTGGCCTTAGATATGGTGCCAACAGGTTCATGCCAGAAGGTACGGTGGCAGGAGGAGATGGATGCAGCATTGTTTTCATAACAGACAAGAACTGAAAACTGCGGCTAAGAAACAAAACTGCTATGATTTGACTATGACAAAGCAGGAATGTGATGACATAACATGGGAGACTATACAGCTAACACTGTGACGACAATTTAATGACTGACAATGACTGTGAGACACAAGAAAGCTATATAGCAAACTTAATCAAGACAGATTAAGAGAGAACAGGGCTGTGTGATGACATGACAGGGGTGGAGACATGACCTGAACGTAAACAAAAGCACATGGTGACAGGACATTACATGGACAGAGATGACACAGGGACCAGGCTGTGGTGGGAGGTTCACAGTTCTCCAAAGAGTCCTATTGGCAGTACTTCTCTACAGGGACTAGACAAGCTGTGTGTACATTTACACATCTGTCAAACTGAAGGGGTGTCCACAAACTTTATATCAAATGAGCTACAGCACATACATACCAGAATATTCAGTCGATGTGTGTTACTTAGTCTCTCTCTTTATCTTTGTTTACTGTTGATCACTGATAGCGGTCTGTCTGCAGTGCCTTCAGCTCCTATCATTTAGACCACTAAGGATAATTTTAACAAATAACAAGACCCCAGCTGAACAAAGAGCGCTCTGTGTGTAGTGTGGTGAGGCTAAAGAATAATGGCTGTTGTGATTCGTGACCTTTCTCGCCCACACTTCACTCATACTCAAGTGTCCCATAAGAGACGGTCCACGATGGAGGGGTTCTTCACACGCAAGGCAACCCAGGCACCCCTCCAGCCTTGTCTACCTTTATGTACCCTGTCAGAGGAGCTGTCTGGTCAGCAGCACAGAGGAGGCTTCTATTAAATAAATTAAATATCATTATTACTGTAAGAATAGCTTTTATGTTTAAATAAAATGTAAAATATCACCACTAGCTCTGTTTCTAAAATGGTAAAAAGGAGTTTGTCCTTCCTGGTAATTTTGGAGCACTTCTAAGGGTCATTTCTATTTTATTTCTATATGAAGTCCAATAGTGCCAGTATATAAATGCTGTATATATAAGTGCTGTATATATATGTGTGTGTGTGTTACATTTATTGATGATAAATTCTTAATAATTTTGACAACATTTATGTTTATTTATATATGAAGTTAAAGTGATTAATATCTGTTTTTGAAAAAAAAGTAGCTAATTTCATAAATACATTTGTTTATATATCACAAAAATTATATCTCGAAATCTAATATTTTCATTCTTTAATTTTATAAGATGTCTTTTAATTCTTTAAATTTTTTCCCGTCACTGACACACTTAAAAGGTTGTGTTTTTACATGATTTTAAACATTAGTTTTGTCATTATCAGTGTGTTTGTGACAGACTGAAGACTTGGATGAACTCTTAACTGCTCGGTCTGTTTTTATGACTAAACTGCAGCTGCAGGGTGTAGGAGTATCAACAGACCTGTTGATGTTGCTGATTATTGCAGCATCCTCAGGTCCTTTAAATGGAGAAAGCGCCTTAACGCTTTGCATTTTCAGATTTCACGCTCTGCTTTTCATAACCGCTGTTATACAAATATCCTGATATTGTGTGTGATATTTTTGTGTTTGCAGATCTGTAGAATTACAATTTAACACAATTATTCAATTCAATTTCCTTTTTTAAATATATTATTATGTTTATTTTATAAAAGCACAGTATAGTAACACACTCAGAGATAATTTGATATATATATAAATTTATATTTCAAGGTAGGCAGCTTAGAAATTTTGTGGCCCTAAGCAAAATACAGGATCCAGGTTATTAAAACTGTTCTTTATTTTGTTTTTTTATTTATAAATACAGAATAAAAATGTGACAACTGAGAAATTATTATAGCAACTGTGCTAAAGTGTGTACACATTTTAGAATTGATTATTCCAGTTATGAATATCAGCACTAAGAGTGGATCTAATTTGTATGTTTAGTGGGCTTTTGGTTAATGGAGGCTAAAAATGGCCTGAAAGCATTTTTAGAATTCATGTAACAGTATGAAATACTAACTATCACCATTTTCACCATAACACTGAAAAATAAAACTAAAATGAATGTTTTTAAAAAACATAAATATAAATAAAACTGACCACATGAAAAAAAAAATGCTAAAATTAAAACTAAAAACTGTATGATTTATAAAGAAAAACCAATTAACTGAATCCAGAGACCTTTCTGTATAACAGGACACATATGAAATAGAAATTATTAAAAAAAGATTAATCCCTTTATAAATACAGTATGTATGTATGTATGTATGTATGTGTGTGTACAGTCTACATTAAGCCAGGCAAATGTATGTATGCATGCTTTACAGATTAGAATTTAGGTAATTCATTGTAAAATTAAAAAAAGAAAGAAAAATAAAATAAATCATAATTAAATTCAGACAAAAACTTAAATAAAGCCAAAAAGGCATCAGTCCTCAAACTCAATGTCCCCTTTTGAACCTTCCAAAATTAGATCACAGACTAAATGTCTGCCTTAGAAGCTCCTAAATTTAGATCATAAACTAAATGTCAGCATTAGAACCTCACAAATTTAAATCACAGACTAAATGTCCACCTTAGAACCTTCTAAATTTAGATTGTAGACTAAATGTCCACCTTAGAACCTCCTACATTTAGATTGTAGACTAAATGTCAACCTTAGAACCTCCTAAATTTAGATCACAAACTAAATGTTCACCTTAGAACCTCCTAAATTTAAATCACAAACTAAATGTACACCTTAGAAATGAATAAATTTAGATCACAAACTAAATGTTCACCTTAGAACCTTCTAAATTTAGATCACAAACTAAATGTTCACCTTATAACCTCCTAAATTTAGATCACAGAGTAAATGTCCACCTTAGAACCTCCTAGATTTAGATTGTAGACTTAATGTCCACCTTAGAACGTCCTAAATTTAGATCACACACTAAATGTCCACCTTAGAACCTCCTAAATTTAAATCACAAACTAAATGTCCACCTTAGAACCTCCTAAATTTAGATTGTAGGCTAAATGTCCACCTTACAACCTTCTAAATTTAGATCACAGAGTAAATGTCCACCTTAGAACCTCCTAAATTTAGATCATGTACTAAATGTCCCCCTTTAGAATATCTTAAATCTATCACAGACTTGGAACCACTCACATTGGCGTCACAGTTAGGAAACCTTGTGGTTAGGAGGTCTAAGAGTTCACAGCTCTTAGAATTAAAAGTAGTTAAAGAGTCTTTAGTCTGCATGCTGTTGGTCTGTAATGGTTGTATTATTGATGCTGAGGCTGGAGGCCCTGGCCATGTAATGTGTGGCAGTAATTAAGCGGAGAGCCATTTGTCCTGCTTTACTCCTATGATTAGTAGTTAACACCATGGTCCAATGGCTTAAAAATCACCATCAGCCCACGCCACTTATGGCCATAAAATTCCCCATTTTATGCTCCTTTAGCGGCGTCACCCCGAGATTCTTCATTAGCCTTATTTCTAAGTGTGCACAAAGACAATAAACATGTCCCCAGAGTGTTGCAAATCAGAAATTTGCTCAGATTTTTTCCACCAAAGCGGCAGAGGCAGAGGGGCCAGGCAGCTGCGTCTCCCCATGCAGCTCCGAACCGGCCGCTTGTCGTACATTTTTTAACTAATGGGCTTATTTATGCACCCACTGTCACTCTCTCCTCAGGCTACTTTCTACACTGATTTGTCTTCCAAATGGCTTTTCTCATAGCATAGCTGTTCCCACACTGAAGCAAAGTTGATTTTTGTTCCCCCTTTTGCTTTTCTTCAATGCCTGATGAAGAAGGATTGAATGTGATGTGACAGTGCGAGTAGGTAGTGCTTAGTTAATATAGGCCAGAATGTTGTGTTTCTAAAGGTTGACTAGAAAGGACTCCAGTGTTAGAAGATTGATCTCTGGAGTGTTTCTTATTGCACAGCTTGTCTCTGCTCTGTACTGGATGCATTTCAAAGCACCTTTTAACCATAATCTCTAAAGAGGGTTCCGTGATGCCAACTGACATTCTTTCCAATGGGAGAAATCTTCATCTCTGTTTATTAATCTGCTTTATTTTCTAAATAAGATTATGACTTTTTATATAAAAAAAAACTTTAGGTATTTAAATTTAAGCCTCGGGCTGTCCACTCGGCGCCTGCGTCGATATTAAGATTTATTCTCCCAAAGCCAAATCACTAGTAAAAGTGACAGTCAGCACTTTTTTTTGTTTATCTGCTCACGCCGAGTGTGCGGATAAGGACGTGCACTTAATAAATGGTGGTTGGCTAAGACATAATGCCTTGATAACAAATGTTATCAATTTGAATTGAGTTCAGTGCTACTTTTTAGTCTTTAGTGCTCACAGGAAGTAGCTCACACTGGACAGTCTGCAGTTTCCTTTATTTGCACGGTTGGTATAGATTCAACCAATGTGATTGCACACAATGCAATCCGTGCAGTGAAACATAAACATCGGTGAACATGTGCCCCAAGCGGCGGGCAACCCTATCCACAGTGCCAGGGGAGCAGTTGGGGGTTGGGTGGGCACTTCAGTCATGACCTGCCCAGGGATCAAAGACCAGGGGTGCATTTCCCGAAAGTGACTGAACTTAGTAATTTACAAACAACTTTAAGAACAACGTAACTTTAAGAACACGATTTTTCCGACTGTTTCCCAAAAGCTTTCCTATCTTACAATGCACTTAGTTGACTCCGCCCTCGTGTCTGCGTCAAATAGGCTCGGCCAGTCCAAAACTGAACCACCGATTTACATACATTTCTTCATTATTAAGCCACAAACGTATCGTTATGTAAACAATAATTATAAAACCAAACATCAAAAAAGTGTTTACACTACATACATGCAAAAAAAAAAAAAACATTTCACTTGCAGTTGCTGACCATCACATGCCAAGCCTCTTGATTAGGTGTCCATGATTAATCAGTGAATTTGATTGGTTAAGAGTTGACAAGCTTAGTAGGTTCATTTGTAACCATTGCTCGGGACACAATATATTAATTTACTACTACGACTGTTACACTGAAAAAAAAGCTACCACTGCATTTATGTCATTTATGTGTGTATATCATTAAATAATATATTGTACTTTAAGCAATCTTAGTTTTATTATTTCGTGAAAACAATAATTTCAGCTTAATAAGTACATGTATGTGCAGTATTGAACTAATGACGCTGGCTCTAATTTACGTGACGCAATTACGCTTTCAAAAGAAAATTTAAATGTTCATGAATTTGTGTGCTGAGTGTTGCATTTTTCAAAGGATGATCAGCGCCCTCTTTCGTTTTTCAGACAGAACTGCACGTGACCTTCAAGTTAAGAACAACTTGGCCAGTTACGAGAGGGTCAGACCACTCGTAGATTTACGAACGAGTTTAAGTACAACGTGGGTTACGAACGCTTTCGGGAAACACTGGTAAATGTAAGAATGTTCGTAAGTACGAGGTTACGAAGTACTTAGCGTTAAGATCGTTTTGGGAAATGCACCCCAGATTCATAACCACCAGGCCACGGCTGCCCCTTGATGACGAACCTATAAAGTCCCTTCAGTGCTGTGCAGCAGGAAATCATCATTTTTGGGACTAAAAATCCCAAATTTCCTACACTTTTAGTGCTCAGCAGTAAATCGTACACATGTGCTATTATATTACAAATCATAAAACACATGTTCTGATCATTTTTAAGGCTTTTTGCATGTATTTCATACAGTTGCGGTACATTTGGACATGCAGATTCATACTTAAAAAAAGTACAGTGGACTGTTAAGAGGTTAAGAAATGTACTTTCTCGAAGCCTATCTTCATCTTTGGCTCTTTTCTTTTCTCAGGCGTGCGTTTAAAGTGGAATTCAATTAAGGCATGCAAGTTTTAAAGGGCTGATTTTACAATCTTTTCCTCCTTTTAGAAATTTGATTAAGTTCCACCATTCTGATTGCTTTTGACCTCAATTACCAAAGATCCATATCCCAGGAAATGAATTGAATATTAAAAAAGGCAGAATGAGAGTGGCGTAAATGGACACCTGCTTTTCACCTGCAGTCTGAACAATGCTGGCAGGTAGAAACTGAATTAGAGCGTTCTCCAGTTTCTATTGACTGTCTCAGCGTTTCCCACCAAAAAAATGAAGTCCACTGTTCATGTAAGTGAGCTGATAGAAGCTCTACCGTCACCTTATATGGCCTAGAGGAACGTTGAGGAATTTGATTCTTAGCTCACAGCTTTGAATGGTGGAGAAGCCAACGTTGAGCTAAAACGTGAAATGAGATGGCGCAGGCTTGCGTAGCCAAAACAAACACTCTCTACGTCTTTTTCACGTGTTAGAGCTTCTCGAGTCAAGACCCTGTGCTCAACGCTGAAGAGCACTTTGTAGATTATGACTCATTTCTTCAGTTTCATAGACCAAACACTCAGTCGCCACATTCCAGAGCATTCGGAACCTAAGAGACACAAGCCATCCTTGGCCGCCCCCCTCTCCCCATGGAGTTGGCCCTCTCCCCCAGCCCCTTAATGGATTAATATGCAGGCAGCACTTTCCAGTGGCGCTTGGGCACAGAGAGTCAATATGTCAGCATTTATTGATGCCCCACAGAGCTGCACAGGGTTTTCAGGCCTCTTTTCAGGCTTAAATGGCCCCCTAAGGTGCTGCCTCTATTGGGCCTGAAAGGCCAGGGAGGCCCCCGAGGCTCTCTGTTGTTTAAGGTGAGCACGCTCACACACACATGCAACGGACAAAAAGACCACTGAGCCTTCAAGCACATGACAAGACCTATAAAAGAGCATCACCCATCACCTCTCCTCCACATTTTCCCTTTTTTCCCCTGCAAACTTTTTTTTTCTCTTTATGCAAAGAAAAGGGACCTAATTGTTTGTTGTGGGAGCCAGAGATTATAGAACCTTCCCTCCTTTTCTCCCAAGATCTGTTTTTTTTTTTTTGCAGCTTCTTCTTTTTTAAGGATGTGCTTTGCTTTTATCCCATGGAATGAGAAGAATGGACATGGGCTAGAGGGAGTGTCAGCCCAAAACACACTGCCATTGTCCTTATATGCTGCAATATGTCTGCTCCTGTTAAAAGCTTGACTACAAATCACCTTTAGAGTTTGGAAGCTACTAGGTCTTGATTATATCAGACAAAACCAAATATCACAGCTTAAGGAGTCAGGGGTGAAATACCTTCAAAAGATGGACTTGTCGAGGTTTGAGATGTGGCCTAGAACACAAGATTACAATTAAGAGCAGGCTTTAATTTTTCACTATAGATATTGGAGTATACTATAACAAATATCTACTGTAGGTATCTGAGTATACTGTAAAACATCTACTCTGGACATTTGAGTATACTGTAAAACATCTACTGTAGATATCTGAGTATACTGTAAAACATCTACTGTCGACATTTGAGTATACTGTAAAACATCTACTGTAGATATCTGAGTATACTGTAAAACATCTACTGTAGACATTTGAGTATATTGAAACAAACATTTACTGTAGATATCTGAGTATACTGTAAAAACATCTACTGTCGACATTTGAGTATACTGTAAAACATCTACTGCAGACATTTGAGTATACTGAAACAAACATCTACGGTAGATATCTGAGTATACTGTAAAAACATCTACTGTCAACATTTGAGTATACTGTAAAACATCTACTGTAGATATCTGAGTATACTGTAAAACATCTACTGTAGACATTTGAGTATACTGTAAAACATCTACTGTAGACATTTGAGTATATTGAAACAAACATCTACTGTAGATATCTGAGTATACTGTAAAACATCTACTGCAGACATTTGAATATACTGAAACAAACATCTACTGTAGATATCTGAGTATACTGTAAAAACATCTACTGTCGACATTTGAGTATACTGAAACAAACATCTACTGTAGATATCTGAGTATACTGTAAAACATCTACTGTAGATATATGAGTATACTGTAAAACATCTACTGTGGACATTTGAGTATACTGAAACAAACACCTACTGTAGATATATGAGTATAGTGAAATAAACATCTACTGTAGATATCTGAGTATACTGAAAAACATCTACTGTAGATATCTGAGTATACTGAAACAAACATCTACTGGAGATATCTGAGTATACTGTAAAAACATCTACTATAGATATCTTGATATACTGGTACAAACATCTACTGTAGATATCTGGGTATACTGAAACAAACATCTACTGTACATATCTGAGTATACTGGTACAAACATCTACTGTAGATATCCGAGTATACTGTTGCAAACATCTACTGTAGATATCTGAGTATAGTTTTATACACATCTACTGTAAATATTGGAGTATACTGTTATAAACATCTACTGTACATATCTGAGTATACTGGTACAAACATCTACTGTAGATATCCGAGTATGCTGTTGCAAACATCTATTGTACATATCTGAGTATACTCTTATAAACATCTACTGTACATATCTGAGTATACTGTTACAAACATCTATTGTAGATATTGACTGTATAGATATTGTGAATATTGTCAAAAATCTGTACATCTTCTGTAGATATTGTTTACTCTAAACATCTTCTGTAGATATCAGTCTGTAGACGCTGCTGCAAACTTCCTCTTTTCCTCCTGAATTCCTGCCTCGGTTTCCTCCCTGCTCTCTGATCTCGCTCTGTGTTCTGCTTTGGTGTTAGCTTAATTGTACTATGTGGATCTGCATAATCAAGCGCATGTCCTGCAGCCAGTGTGCTCTTCGGTCTCCTGCTGCTGCTGAGCTTCAGAAGAGCAGTATCTCCGCCTCAGATCCTCCGCAGACGTTAGGAGCGGCAGGTCGGCTTCAATCCAGCCCTGAAGCCATGCGGATTGTTCTGTAGCAGATGCATGTCAGAGATAGGAGATTATAATAGTCTGTTTGTACAGTGTTCCTTCCCTCTTCCTCGCTCACTGACTGACCAATAAAGAGGACGGTGGAACAACTGTGAAAACAAAAGGAGAGAAACTGGAGAGAGTTTGGGGTTGGATTACAGGGTTTGATGAGAACACGTTTTGGCGTCG
Organism: Crenuchus spilurus; assembly: GCA_036984385.1. Taxonomy (NCBI): domain Eukaryota; kingdom Metazoa; phylum Chordata; class Actinopteri; order Characiformes; family Crenuchidae; genus Crenuchus; species Crenuchus spilurus. The sequence goes on along the minus strand of BRDA01066421.1, from coordinate 8,254 downwards.
CATCGTTTAAGTGAAATGGATAGTGGCGCTTTCGGTTTATTGTCAGGCAGGGCTGAAGATGATTCACATGTAATAAGTGGATTTTCCTCTGCTGTGAATTTGGAATGGCCATCTGTTTTCTTCTTTTACAAATGGTTATGTTTGAATTAGCTCCTTATGAACAAGGGGTGGTCTTCTGAAGAATCACTTTAGGCCCGAAATAAAGAGAACGGGACGTTTACAGAGATTACCCTGTCCTGTCTAGAGCACAATTTGCTAATCACCTCTTGGTGGAAACCAGGAACATAACGGCTAATATGTGACACAGTCTGGTTATAGTTGTTTAGACTGCCAGGCCTGATGAAGACAAATGTGTAAATGTTTGCCACCATGCTAAGTGCAGTGCCCTTTGAGGAATGTGCAGCTGTGGAGGCCTACATTTCCTCAGGCCTTTTAGCTGACCAAAGCGCTCCACAGAGACCGGGGCAGGAGCGGCTGGACGAGAGAGAGAATGAAAAGAGGGCTGAGAGGAGGGAAGAGGCCGAGCGTGGCCGTGATGATGAATATCCCATCTGCTGGTCTCTTCACTGGTGTCGGAGGTTGATGAGGAGGATGGAAGAGAGGAGCTTGTGTTGGGTGGTCATGACTCCTCTTTGGCCCCAAGTCATTCTTTGCCCAGAGCAGTTAATCACCATCCAGGGCTCAGGCGCTCTTAACGCTCCTTACACACCAGCGCTGACAAAGTTCAATCAGACACTTTGTATAGTGGGGGCGCTTTGTGAATGTGAAGTACGGCTTTTTTTTCGCTGCGATTTGCCGTTGAAACATTGGCACAGTTCTCAGCTTGTGATATAATTAACTGGTCTATCTCAGTTCCATTGGGAGCAACCAGCCTGAATAATTAATAGGATTCAAATGATTCGAAAAGCGACAAGGCTGGGAAATTTAAACATGCATGTCTTTTGGGTACGATGAAGGTGCTCGACGTCCTTTTTAGCAGATCATTTCTCTAATTAGCATGATCTTCAATTGGGTAATTTTCCCTATAAACATGTGGCGTTTGACAAAACAGTGAACCCTGGAGGACGTCGAAGGAATAATGCACTCTGTAATTCTTAATTAAGCTTCCACGAGCATTTTTATCAACATCCCTTGAACTTTTCAGTGGAATTACATCTGTCGTTTTATTGTAATCATGATGTTCCTCATTATCTCCTGACTTCCTAATGGATTTCTTTTCGCCTTTTTTCGCTGCGGTACCTATCAGGAGCCATCGCAGGCAGCATATGTTTGGTTGCATTTATGCTGCCGCACATTCGCCATATCCGAGAACTTGCCATGGTCCCATTTGCACGATGGGACCTCAGCATGCCAATCGTGGGATCTCTTTCTCGGCGAGACAAAGATGAGGTTCAGGTTTAGGCCGCGTATCTGCATTGGCGTCTGTTTCATTACCATAATCCTGTCTTCATTATACCAAGAGACAGGGAGAGACAGGGAGAGACAGGGAGACGCTGACCTTCAGCAGGAGCGTGCTGTCAAACTTATTCTCTTTTTATCGGGCGGCGCAGGCCCGGCCGAGGTGCTCCTCACGCGTAGTGATGTGGCCGCTAAATGACATTGTAATTGTTGTGACCAGGGCAGAATGAGATGTGGCAGAATACATACTCATCAGTCATGCATGCGTTCCTCTCCGAGCTTCTGGCCTCTCCAAATTGCATTATTTGTCTCTGCAGCTTTTTTTTTACTCCCTTGTTGTTATTTATTCGGTCGTGCCGTGGGGAGGGGGGTTGGCGGGCGGGAAGAAGTTGAGGCATGGTGATCACAAACGTTAAGAAGACCAATCTCTGACTCGGACCAAATCTGCCCAGATAACCATGTGGGTTGGTGATGCAAAGCGAAGCTGGATGTTGCTGGATTTTCTCCCCTCGTTTTAAATCCAGCAGCATGTAGACGAGAACAAATAAATTCCATGCTGTCTCCGAAATGAAAGCTCACGGCCACCCTTAGGTTTCGGAGGTGCCTTTGGAAAGTGATCTGTAGACCACTGCGCCGGCCTCAAGTGTTGTCATGGCAAGTTAAAGGCAAATCGCTTTGGCACAATCTCTCCTAAAATCAACAAAGGGATATGCAGCCCGTGCACAAGGTCCCTTGGTTTGTATACTGAGTATATTTTTACCTTTCAGAAGAGGTGGGGGGTGGGGTTTGGGGCATACTTTGGGGAAAAGGCATCTTTGTAAAAAGAAAAGGCAGAGGAATTGATTTAATTAATGCGGCCTCATGTCCTACGGCCACATGTAATCCGTTGAGAACTGTGGAGCGTGAGCTCTGGGAGACAAAAAGACAGCCACCAGAAGACTCCTCAAGTGGCCTGTAATGAGAGTCTCTGTGTAATCCTGTAATTCCTTGTTTAATTAAACTGCGGCGCTGGCCTGAAGTCGGAGCCACTTTGACGTCTCCCTCATTGTTGCGCTTTTATTTAGGCAGCATTTGGAACTTAGCTTTTCCCCTTTTCTCCCTGGCCTATTTCCACATAAAAAAACACACAAACAAACAAAGACTAGCACATTTGAGTAATCTGGGGTTGCCCTTGCATTTGCTGAACACTGTTGTGACTAGACTAGCATGACAATGGAGCACCAGAGCTCGTAACAGTCCACCGTCTGCATCTGCACGATCAAATACAGCAGCAACATGAAATAAGCTACACAAAATGTAGACTTTTTGTTAAAATAACCAAAAATTTGCAGCTAAATGAATTTTTAGATATTAGTCCGAGAAACCATTTCAGGCTGCGCAGCACTAAAGGCACATGATGTAACAACTCAGATTTGTGCCACAAGAGGGCGCCATTCAGCAGGACACTGCTCAGTTCTATTTATTTGGGATGCAAACATCAGTAAAACAAGTGAAAATAAGAATCAACACATTTTTGGAGGGCTTTCTCAATGTTTTTCCAAAGGTTTTCTTTAATGTTTATTCAAACATTTGAAGCAGAATTTTTCATTAGAAGCTCAAATGAATAATCAGTAGAAAGATGAAGATTTCAGCTTTCATAGGTCTCATCCCTTTTTGTAGAGCTTAGAAATGAACACAACAATGAATCTCTGAATGTGCGGAATAGATGCTTTAAAAGATTAAAGATCCTCCATAATGTACGGTTCTATACAATGTTTGTAGGTTTTTCTTGGAAGCACAAGTTTAAGAGAAGAATCATTTAACAGCATTTACTTTTAACTCTTTATCACTCTGCTCAACCATTTGGTAGAGCGCATTTGAGTCACTATATCTTATTTCAGAAGTCGTTGAACTTAACACAACGTGACTGTGCCATCTCTACCAATCGGTAGAGGTGTGCTTAAGCTATAAAGCTCCACTAGAGTCACTAGAAATGTAACATTTTCTTGTATGAATGCAAACTAGCAATACTTTATAGCCAAACCACAAGAAATAAACTGGATCAAATTAGTGCTGTTGATGAGTGTGGTGTTTAAAAAGTAATCAAACCCTGGTAATGCTGTTCGCCAACGACAGCCGGGGCCAGAGTGAGTAAAAATTGGCCGTCATCTCTCTGGGTGGGTAAATGGCGCGGTCTCCCCATCACTTTCACACTACAATGTCCGCTGGCTCAGCCGTCTACTGATTGGTCCATTGGAGCTGGGGATGCTGCGCTTTCCTCCAAGCGCATTGGCTCCCCAGTGACGGTGTATCAGCGGTGGTGTGAAATAAGGTGGTGGCCGCATCACACGCATTAGAGGAGGCTTGTGCTTATCTTCACCCTCCTAGAGTCAGGGACAGTGCAAAGTGATGGGGAGAGCCCCCTAGCGAATGTGATGGGTTAATTGGCTACGACTACATTGGGAGGGGGAAAATAAAAACAAAATGAACATGTTATTGGACAGTTTTTGTATTCATAATTTATGTTATGAATTTACCATAAAGGGCCATCTCGTTGTGTATGTGAAACTGTGGTTAAAATAAAACATTGTTTTTATTATAATCCCTCATCCCACCGCATCCACACCCAAAAAAATCAGCATCTCGGATCTTCCTCAGGTGATGACATTGGAAAAGCCATTGATTCCTGCTCTGGTATTGATGTAGGTATAGTTACCTTGCTTAAGAACATCTATGTGTTAGTCTTTAGTGAGAACATGAGAAGAGAGACACACTTTTATAGTACGGGGATCCACAGGGGCCTCCTATCTCAATAATTAGCTAATGGGGTTGCCAGTGTGGCTCTCCAGCACTGGAACTGTCCCCCCTGAGCTAAACACTGCCATTTTATCTGCATTTCTCCAACACTGGCCAACCTTACTCTCACCTCAGTGCTGTCCCCTCCGGCATTACAAACAGGAGCCGCTGTCATCGTCATCACCCTCTCAAAACCTCTCAAATCCCTCTCAGCCAGTTCATTATCTACTGACAGGTTGCTCTAATTACATCGAGAGAAGTTATCCTTTAATGTTATTTCTTTAAATGCTCAGTTAAGCGTGAGAAGGTCAAGCTATAACCAACGTTAGTTACGTTTCTCCGGCCTTGCTCACTCTGCAGCCCAAACAGACCACTGGCGCTAAGCAGGAAGGTCAGAGCCATCCGTTCCTGTCCCAGATTAATTAAACTGTATCATTCGGCACAATCATTTGGCCTGCAGCTTATGGGCAGATGGCTCCTAATCTAGCCCTCCGCCGAACCCTTCTCCTGCTGGGCACTTCCACGCCGAACGCCGGGACAAAGAGCGACCAAAATAATAAGCCTCATTAAAGTAGAGGCGTGTCACTCGCAGCTTCTGGGCTTCTGAGAGAAAGAGAAAGAAGGATAGAGAGGGGGATGAGCTCTAGGTCCAGAAGTGAGAGTGATACAGGTCATCCTGCTTGCCGTGGAGCAGCTCAGAGCCCACTTCTCTCCTCCATAATCATCCCCCTTCCTCTCAGAGGAGCCAGCCCGGGAAGCCCCCGCCAGCACCGGCCAATGAGGAGCCGGGGTTCAGCCGTCCCTAATGTGGAATGGCTTAAATTTGCGGGGGGAGTCATGGCCTGGATTAAGGCAGCACTGGGCCTCCGATGCTGCCAGGGGGATTTTCAGAGGATCAGCCCAGTGCTGCCCAAACTGGAAAATAAATAAGGAATAAACTCAAATGAAATGATAAAGACAGGCTCAAAGACCTTTTCTGAGAGATAGGCGGAAGCTCCCGATGGCCTAAAGAATGAGAAAATACAGTTATCCTGTCTCGGCCTTGGAGCCGCTTGGCAGACAGCGTTTGTCTGTTTCCAAACCTGCAGATCACCTTGAAAAACATCCCGTTAATAAATGCAGACTTGAAGTAAAAGATGAAAACGGAGACTTTCACATGCGCTCATTGTTATATATGCATATGAGCGATATGCTAATTTGTCATTTCTTGTGTATTCATCCTCGTCCTCGAATTTTACCACCCACACTTGTCTTGTTTCTATCAGTTGACTGATTTGCTCTCATTCTCTCCTCCGTTTCAAAGCCGCCGAGGCGCCGAATAGCGATGGAGCGTTATCTGTAATTGACGTGGATAGCTGTGTTTGACAGATAATCTGCTGTCAGTATTTTAAAAGCAACGAGGACATATCGTGTGCCCACTTTAATAAAACAAACACAATATTATACTTCAGATATTTAGGCAGTGCCAGTTTTGTTTCGGTGCCCCAGGCTCTTCGCAGAAGAATGGTGCTACATGGATCTCTAAGGTGGTCTGCTAAGATTAAATCCCCCCACCACTCCATCATGGCCTCGGGGCCAGTTGGGAAGTGTACACATGCTGGATTGCATTTATAAAAAAAAAGCTTTTCTCATATAAATAACCACACACTGCAATAATATTTTGCTTGAGAGCCAGTTTCCTCATTGTCTTCGCTAACTAGCTCCCAACGTCCACACTGGTTTGAAATCGGTTAAAGCTGTACTGTTTGAGCCACAATACTGTTCGCATTGTCTGTCCTCCCCTCATATCCAATAGCTTTGAGTCTGCAAGGCTAATGTTGCTATTTTCATGTAGCATGTAGCTACATTGCTAAATCATGGCACTTTTACCTGTAACATTAGCATTAGCTTGCCTGGGTGCTGAGACTTGGCTACACAGTAAGATAACACATTATGTTCTCCATATTTTGATGGTGAGGACACCTGGACAGTATGTTAGCCTCTCTCCTGGCCCTGGAGCTCCGCCCCCAAATCTCTACACCTAGGGATGATTAGGAAAAGCTTAAAATGACTTGCATACAGAGAGACGTCTGATCTAGGTGACACACCTAACTGATGAAGTGCACTTTGGCAACATAGCCCTAAAAAGGATGCTGGACTACAGGACTCTGAGAATTCTATAGTTAAATAATGACTAGAGCTTCCACATGGGCCTTTTCTTTATGTTTGATTTGATAACTGTTTGCTGCACTATGCCAAAATGCCTGAAGCGGTGGGCAGCCCTATCCATGGCGACAAGGTCTCAAGACCAGATTCTTAACCACCAGACAACGACTGCCCAAAACGCTTGTCATAAGTGGGATGGCACTCCTCTGTTGCTGAAACTCCCTCACAAATATCAGGCCATCATAATTATATAAAATGTCACTCAGTTAATTAGTTAATTGGTATATTTACTCAACTAAGCACATACTGAATGTTGCACTCAACACTAAATACTAAAAGGTATATTTTATGCATCTGGATTTTGTTTATTTGTCTAATTTTATACACTGTGTTGCTAATCAGCAGCCAAGATGGGTCAGTATCATTTTTCCCTTCTTCTTTGTTACTGTAACAGGGGGTCGTATGGAAGAAGGTTCAGACGTGGAGTCAGAGCCAGACCTACCGCTGAAGAGGAAACAGAGGCGTAGTCGCACCACCTTCACCGCCGAGCAGCTGGAGGAGCTGGAGAAAGCTTTTGAGAGGACACACTACCCCGACATCTACACCCGAGAGGAACTGGCCCAGAGGACCAAACTGACAGAGGCCCGTGTACAGGTATCCCATTACTTCACTTTCATGGTGGAATCCCAGTATGTGTCTGTTGGGTTCCCATCGATTATTGGTAATAACGAAGTTGAAGTCAAGATGGCGGCATTCAAGATTCAAGAGGTTTCGGCCACAACATAAAATAGTATCTGTCTTAAAAATAAAGGTACCACAAAAGATTCCAGAGAACTACCACCCTTGGAACCCTGTCTGGTTCTTTCAAGAAGCCAATGTGTCCAGGTGAATTCTTTAAAGTTATATAAAGTTGTCATATACGGATGTTTGAAAATGATGCACTAATTGTTGACTGTATGGTAGCGTACATTGTATCAGACTATCACATAACCCCGCTGCAGTCTCCTAGTTACCTCGTACTTAGCAAGAACGTTTGTGGTGATGTTGTGGATTATCTTCTGGTGGAGTTTTACTCAGCTGTATTGTCTAAAACTAGGCGAGCATGTAGTAGAAGTGAATAGTTGATATCAGCAGATGACCCAAAACAAGCACAATGCTTGATTTTGGGTGGGGCAGCTGTGGTCTGGTGGTTAGTGATTTGGTCTCGCCGGTTCGATCCACAGGCAGGTCATGACTGAAGTGCCGTTGAGTAAGGCACCAATCCCTCAACTGCTCCCCGGGCGCCATGGATAAGGCTGCCCACCACTTTGGGCACATGTTCACAGACTATAGTGTGTGTGTTTCGCTGCATGGATGGGTTAAAGGTGGAGGTCAAATTCCTTTAAGAAGTTAAAGAAAAAGAAAATGAGTGTGTTGTTACTCACAATTTCACATTCCAGAGGACAGCATCAGCTGGGGACAGGCCACTAAAAATGCTAAATGTCCCCAGAAAACATGGAGATATGACCTGAGTATCATAGAGAGGGAGGTAGCAGAGGTGTATACTAAGTCTGCAGAGCTGCATGCTCTGATCAATACTGTGTGTAATATATTTATTTCACAGAAAACCTTAGAAAGCAGAAACATGAGAAGACGTGTCATTCACTAGAGCCTCCCTTCATCTTTTAACGTGCTCTAACACTAGTCTAACACTAGCCACTGCTCTTTTCATCACATTTGAAGGCTGATGCTAAATGGTGGCTGGCTTAATTGCAGAATAAGAAACTCTGAAAAGTGAGAATAGAACTGTTGAGAGGAACGTCCTTGATGTTTAAGTCCAATGGGCAACTTTGATCACCGCTTTTTTTTGAAAGTCTGCAAAAGTTTTGGGGACACCCCTTACATTAGACCATGACAACACAGACTTTTACTTCAGAAGAAAACTAGCTGTTTGGAG
>BRDA01066420.1:0-10704 GCA_036984385.1 Crenuchus spilurus | reverse complement strand
GTGTAGTGTATGATAGTATATGTTAATGCGAATGATCTGTTTACCTCCACTTGATTGACCTCTGTTAAATCTCAGCTGTGCCCTGACCCCCCCCCCATCTCTCTCTCTCAGTATCTGACAGTTCCTCGGCTGCAGGGAGAGTGAGCTGGGGAAACTACAGTAGAGTTATAGCAACAGCTGTGGTGTGCGAGGGGAGGGGGATGAAATGAGCAGGAGCACATTCCTGATGGATTTCTCACTCCAGCTTTTGGCCGGGATCTTTTTTTCCCACCACTTTCAAGCCCACCGCTGCTCCTTGTAAAATTTGCTGCATATCAGAGAGGATCCCTCACGCTCTCCTGGGAAGCCCTTCTCCACAAGCAACATTAATCAATCACGAGCTTTGTGGAAAAAAAGAAAAAAAAAAGGAAAAACACTGTTTACCTCAGCTGTGTGGCTTCCCTTCCCTGACACCTCTGCATTATGGCCATGACACAGTCCTGCACTTTACGTATAACTTACCACATTTTATAGGAAAAGTGGGCACATTTATTAGATGTGGCACTGTTTCCCATGATCTCCCAGACTGTCCATTTGAGGGATTTTATTTCCGGCTGTCTGATGTTGGGTGTACAGTAGAAAAACCACCGCAGACTGTCATAATTACCAAATTCCACAATTAAACTGCAGCTGTCGCTTTAACTCCTCAAATCCTTTTATTTCTCAGACTAAATGAGGTTCCAGCCAACTCTCACTCCTCTCCTGCAGCCGGTTACACCAGCTGAATGTAAGATCAGGTCCATCCTAAACCTTACTTTGAGAGTAGTTTACAGTGCAGACCTTTATTATCAGCCACCTCTAATGACAGATCAGATATCTCAGCAATCTGTAAACAAACAAAAGCACCCAAACTACCGGTACTCGGATACCACTCCAAATGTTCACCCCAATCTGGAGACCTGAACCCCACTGAAATCCTCTGGAATTAGTCAAAAAAAGATGGACAGTCAACGCCATCAAACAAAACTAAATTGCACCAGGAGTGGCACAAAGTCACCCAATAAGAAAATGGAAAAGGGCAAAATCAGGCTTATTCCACCAAAAACTGATTTTTAAGTTAAAATGTAGCAGTAATGAATAACATTAATATGTATTATTCAAGGCCCTGTCCTGGGCTTAGTTAGTGTAGTGTAATGTCCTGCTCTGTGCCTGGGAAAGAAAGAAAGAAAGAAAGAAAGAAGGAAAGAAAAGAAAAAAGAAAGAAAGAAAGAAAGAAAGAAAGAAAGAAAGAAAGAAAGAAAAGAAAAAAGAAGGAAAGAAAAGAAAAAAGAAGGAAAGAAAAGAAAAAAGAGAAAGAAAAAGAAAGAAAGAAAGAAAAAAAAGACAGAAAAAAGAAAGAAAGAAACAAAGAAAGAAAGAAAAAGAAAGAAGGAAAGAAAGAAAAAAAGAAAGAAAGAAAGAAAAGAAAAATGAAAGAAACAAAGAAAGAAAAAGACAGAAAAAGAAAGAAAGAAAAGAAAATAGAAAGAAAGAAGAGAAAGAAAGGAAAAAAGAAAGAAAGAAAGAAAGAAAGAAAGAAAGAAAGAACCCCATTTTTTCCCCAATGTGTCTCGTAGCCAATCGACCCGCACATTCGTTGACTCTCCCCATCACTTGTAATGTCTCTGACTTTAGGAGGCTGCAGACTAACACAAGCCTCCTCTGATGCATGTGAAGTCAAGCTCAGGATCCCCAGTTCTGATGGATTGGCTGGCAGACGCCTGAGCCAGCTGACATTACTTAGCAGTGCAGGGAGAGAGTGCCATCATACCCGCTCAGAGGGAACTCAGCCAATTTTGCCCTCTCGGGCCTCGGCTGCCGATGGCAAGCAGCAGGATCGTGATCCTCAGATCATAGTGACAGCACCTTAGTCTGGTGAGCCTCTCGAGGCCCCAAGAATGTATTATTCAAGGTCTTAACACACACACACACACACACACACACACACACACACACACACACACACACACACACACACACACACACATATATAATGGCATTTATGTTTACCTTGATGTGAATGTCATTAAAATAATAGGGGCCAGTATCAGACAAATAGATTTTCACCTCATTCAGCTTCACACATAATAATCTACAGTAGTTTACAATGACATTAAGTTTGTCCTCTGCGGGCACCCTTACTCCGTCTCCACAGACAAAACCACGATGAAGAACTGTTTACCTTCTACATGTGCTGTAGTCCATCTGTTTCTCTGTACTTTTTTCAGCCTGTTCTTCAATGATCAGGACCCCCCACAGAGCAGGTGGATCATTCTCTCTGACACTGATGTGGTGGTGGCGTGTTAGTGTGTGTTAAACACTGTCCTCTATCAGTCACACCTCCCTTGTTGGTCCAGCTTGCAGATGTAAAGTCAGAGACAGCAGCTCAGCGTAGTCTGTGTTGGTCCTCTGGTCCTTCATTGCTGCTCATAGTGTGCTGTTGGCTGGATGAGCGGTTGGGATGGATCCTGGTCAGCCCAAATGCCCCACCACTGAAAAGCTCCTCATGGCGCATTTGGCTCTTTTGTCTGTTTTAATTCAACAGATGCAAATGAGACAAGCAGGCAGACATCAGTGCTAAGTGAAGGGCTTTTTGACTTGGTATGAATGTTCGCTGGCTAAACGGTATCATCACTTGAAGACAGACAACAATAACACCACTCTCAGATGATTAACATTGATTTTCTCATAACATGTGACGGTCTGAGATATATTAGGCAGAGAACAGTCGATTCTCACGGACGGCACGTTAGGATGGCATCTAACAGCAGTGACCACTGTCCTTGAGCATCTGTAGCATCTGAACATCCTGATGCTAGATCCAAAAAGACAGCAGAGGTTATAAAAACACTAATATTAGCATTAAAAACTATTATCAGTGATGTAATATGTAGTGATTAGAGATGCAATTGAACTAGACTAAGGCTGAGGAGCATCGTGACCAGTGATACACAGTGCGTGGGTGGCATGGTGTCTTGGTGGTTGGCACGCTCGCCTCTCAGTACTAATATTTTGGGTTCGAGTCCCCATCTGGGTGGAGTTTCCATGTTCTATCCATGTCTGCGTGGGTTTCCTCCCACAGTCCAATAACATGGAGGTCAGATAATTGGGTACAAGTCCCCAAAGCCCTCATTCTTCACCACACAGTATGGTCTTAAGTCTTTGACAATGAACCGGGCTACTGAAGCCGTTATTACTTTGGCTCTACCTGAGTTGTGGTCGAGTTTTGGCTGGAAGAAGTCCTGGTTTTCTGTTTTTTAGTCCTGCCGTGTCTTTGGGCTAGTGGTGCTAGCGTCCTCATCACCACCTTCCTCATGTCGTCTCATCAAATGAGTAGTGAGGTTTGTTGTAATACCAAAATTTTGTCTAGTTTTCAGTTCTTAGTGCAAAAACCGAAATTAACTGTGACGCAGGGTTGCCAGATCCAAAAAAATATCCAGCCCAAAGTCAGTCTAAAACCCGCCCTTCAGAAGCTTAAACTAGCCCAAAATATGTCTGTCACACGTTTGAAGCAAATGGCAAAACAACTACGAGTGTACGACAGTATTTTGTTTATAAGTGATTTATTATCAGTCCATCAAACCTTTTTCTTTTTTTCCCAGTCCTTGGAATACCATCTCCCGTATTTCCCCATATTCCCTACCTTCTTATATCGTTATGCTCTCTTTGTACACATTTGCCTGCTGTGTTGAGGTAATATCCAAGGCAACACCAACTTTTTTGTTGTTTTTTTGGCGGCCGCAGTAATTTTTAAAAGTAGCCCAAATTGGTGTGAAAATCGCGAACCTGGCAACTCTGGTGACGAGACGTGACTGTGACGAATATCGCGACAGTTAGTCAGAGAGAGAGAAGCAGAGCGAGCAGCAGGAGCGCACATCAGCAACGCCTAACCGATTGACAGCTATTTAATCGGGCCATCGGCCGGTTTATGCTACAAATAGACCGATTCAGGGGTCCATGTACCGATGTATTCACATCGTTTAAGTCTAAATCGGTCTTCCGATTCAAATCGGTTATTTTTTACACCCCTAGTGAGGGCCCAGCGTCCTGGGTTTACGCTAAGATAGTGTAATGCCCTGGTTAAGGCTTGGGAGACTCACCTGATGTATTTTAAGCTTTTTCACATTTAAATTTGAATAAGTTTGGCTTTATATCTGATGAAAATCAGTTTAAACTATTAAAATATTTCAAATTAAGAGAATATTTAATTTGGAGTTACTATTTAAAATATTACTATAGAAAAAAAATCAACATTAAAACACTAAAAAGGCTTTAAAGGTCAGTTCTTTTGTGTAAAAAATACAAAATATGGCATTTGAAGTTTTTCACCATATTCTAATTGATGAAGAAGCAGTCGTATTGTGTGTTTACATGCACAAAGCCACGATAAATGGTTTTAAATCGTGTGTTTATGTACATGTGTGGGTGAATGTGGCTCAGATGGACATGCCAGTCCACTGGGGTCATCGCTTTTGTGGTGGGGAAGGTGTCTGACCCTCTTGGCTTTTGGCAGACCCCATGGCCTGAGTGTCAACCCACTTGAGCACAGCTGCGCTGACACAGTATCCAGATGTCGGACGAAGAGGCAGAGGAAGAGGGCGGGGGAGCTTTAGCCCAGAAACAAGAAGAGAGAGAGTGTAGCGATAGTGTAAGGGAGGATATCACTACTGCTGAGCTCCAGCTTTACGTTTGCTTATCTCCTCTTCATTGTCAGCCACAGTGCCTGAGTAATTACTCTTCCTCGTGCTACAGCTGTGTTACAGCCCCTCGGGACAAACGATGGGAAGTGATACATATCTAACCACAGCGCTAAGTGCTTCCAGGTCATACGACGTGACTACCTGTCTCCTGCTTCAGCACTCAAGAAACATGATGCTGTTATCATCAGACTGATATTTAAGCTGGCCTGCACTAGCATTGGCATCCTCTCATACCTTTGGTGAACTGTAGAGACAGCATGGACCATTCCCTGTTGATAAAAATCAGCCAGAGACAGAAAAACCTACAAATAAAAGAGTGATGTAGAAATAAATGAATGATGCACTGTTTGGACAAAAGTATTGGGACACCAGCTCATTCGTTTTGATGGTGTAGCTGTCTCTACTGTCCAGGGAAGGCTTTCTGATAGATCTGACTGATTAGACAGAGCAGAGAACACAGTTCCACAGCTCAATGTTGGGGGGCTTTATGCCCCTCTTGCCCACCTGGCATTAGACATGCTGCCAATAGGTTCATGTTTAGTCTTGTTCTATTGGCAGTACTTCTCTACAGGCACTAGACAAGCTGTGTTTGTACATCTGTGGCTGAACGCATTCATTAAAAGAGGTGCCCCCTTTGGCACAACCTACATAATGTCCCTTCAGTGCTGTGCAGCCTAAAAAAGAAAGGATTGCGAGGACGTTTTGCGTTTATTTCATGACGCTGCTGATAAAAAAGGAAGCGGAGAGTAAAAGCAGACGTTAATCTTAGCACATGCTCCGCACAGGAAGAGTGCTGTCTTCACTTCCTGTCTACACTCTTTGATCTGGTCTGGATACAAGACATCCAGGCCACAAGTGTCAGCTCTCCTGTTGGAGAATCATATCGCATGAGCCTCGATTGATCCCAGGAAAATCTGGAGCCAATAGTTCTGTGCTTGATCCTAACAAGACAGGCAGAATGGGAACATCCGACAAAAGAAAGCCTTACATAAATGCTGAAGCATGTGTGTGTGCGCGTGTGTGTGTGTGTGTCTCCAGCATTACTCAATCCATGCCTAACATATGGGTGCAGTAAAATCAGGCCTGCAGAAGATGAGGGGCCTGGTTTTACTGTCCGCTTTCACTCTCTGACCTCACGCCCCCCTATGTGGTTGTACCTGCCCTGCCCCTGACATCACCCAGGCCAGGCCAGGCCAGGCCAGGCTTACTGCATCCCAGACCAGCCCTCTATGCAGTGCCAGCGAGATTGATGTGGGGCTTTTTTACGCCTCTCAGCCACTGCTATGTTCTACTTTTTTGCTGTGAAATTCAATCACGTTCGCCAGGTTTTACTCTTCAACGTCCCACGTACCCGCTGCCCACCAGCCCCCCGCCCGAGCGCAGTAATCTGAGGAAGACGTATGGTCCCATATCCAGTGGCTGGAGAGAGTGAGGGAGGGAGGAATTGATAGTTGGAGCTGACTGATTGATACTGGATGAGACTGGCGTACCTCAGCTGGCCTCCACTCTCACCTCTCATGTGGAAACGCACAGAACAATCAGATTTGTCTTCCATTTGCCTTCTTCCTCCGTCTTCTCTTCCTCATGTCGCTCTGTTCGGGCCAGGTGATTGAGGTTATATTGAATTTTTCCACTTCCCTCTCAATACCTTGGGCCAGATGTACCAGGTCCTTTTGCAGCTGCTTTCAGGCACAAATAAACGGCATTCTGTCCCCTAAAGAATCAGTGAGTTATGTTCTTCTTCCTCTAGTTTTCTTCCACTTCCTATTCCTTTTCCTATTCTTCATCTTCTTCCACTTCCTATTACATTTCCTCTTCTTCTTCCTTTTCTTCCCATTCCTATTGTTTTCCTCTTCATCTTCCTCTTCCTATTCTCCCTCTTCCTATTCCTTTTCCCTCCATCCTCCTCTTCCTCTTATCCCTCTTCTTCCTCTTTTTCTTTCTCTTCCTATTAATTTTGCTCTTCTTCTTCTTCTTCTTCTTCTTCTTCTTCTTCTTCTCCTTCCTACTGTATTCCTGACCCTCTTCTTCTTCCTCTTCCTGCATCCTCTTTTCCTACTTCTCTTCCTCTCCTTCTTCATTTTCCAATTTGTTTTCCTCTGCTTTATCTTCTTCCTCTTCCTATTACATTTCCTCTTCTTCTTCCTCTTCAGACCATTCCTATTGTTTTCCTACTTCTTCCTCTTCCTATTCTCCCTCTTCCTATTCCTTTTCCCTCCATCCTCCTCTTCCTCTTATCCTTCTTCTTCTTCTTCTTACTATTCCTTTTCCTCTTCTTTTTCTCCTTCTACTGACCTCTGAGAATCTAGATCTTGCTTTTATGTCTCATTGAAAAGTCACCACCATTAATACAGTACAGTGTTCATGTCTCAGTGCTGGGACGTCCACACAGGACACAGGAATAGTCCCTCACATGCTTACCAGGCAGTCGCTCCATCCTCCTTCTGAACTGTCCTGCTTTACACCTCCCACTGACTCTTAGGGAAACTCTTTGGAGAAATATGAAATGATTCCCAGCCCCCCCACTTGCCGTCTTAGCTGTGTCGAGCGCTGTGTGTCTCCTCTGGCAGGCAAATGAGAAGAGAGCGGGAATTAGCGAGAGCAGAAGAGAGAAAATCCCCGCTCAAGGTGCCTTTGTCACCAGGTTGCAGAGTGGAGCATTGAGCAGGGCCTACGTCCTCCAAGCTTCTTATGAGGGCCGGAGCAGTCACTCAAGGCCTCTTACACTCTAATGCCCTGGGCTATTTCCCTCATTCTCGTTAATACCGAGGCCCATCCTCACCTACCACATGTAGAGTAAGTGGTTCTCGTGTATGTGGAACTCGTAGCTTTGTGTAAAGGGTCTTAGAAGTGCCAAAGCTAACAGTGGCACTGGAGAAAAGGTAGCATTTGATGGATACTGGTAAGTCAGAAACTCCTTTGAAGTGGTCCAGAGCCTCTCCAGTGTGGTTGTGGTATTTAACACATGCTCATAATTCCTAACCTCAACTAATAACCATTAATTAGCCCCCTGCTGGGTTAATAAGGCTAATTTATGACTCCAGAAATGGGTGTTTCCATGCCTTTAGGCTGGAGCATGTTACAGCTCAGTTGTCCTGCTACTTTCAGGACATGGAGAACCTTTTTCTGACATAAGAACTGGACAGTATGAGATGCTTTAAAACCAAAAAATGGCAAAAATGGACGCTGCCATATTGTTTGCACAGTAGATGCAAATTGCAACCAGAGAATTCGCAGCAGAAATGGAAGTCAAGGCAGCAATCCCAACCAAACTCCGCCCCTTTTGAGTGTCTGTTAGTACAACTTACTGCTGAATAAGACATCACATCCCTTCAAAAATATCTTAAAACTTATTAAAAGCATCACAGAATCTAAAATAAGCTGAGCTGTGTTTCTAACATTATCTATTAAATCTGCAACCATCAGAATTACATAGCTGTCAATCAACTCCATCACCACACCCCTTTAAATATCCCCAAATAACTTCCATTAACACATTTATCATAAAGACAAATACCAGGAGTTAATTAGTAGGTACAGCTTGTGGAATTAAGACACAACTTACTAAATAATCACTGAATGAGGAAACAAATGTCAAAGTTTATTGTAGCTCCCATTCAATAAAATGGTTGTATGCGGGTTTTCTAAAATAGTACTGCAACCAGGCACCAGAGGGCGTCAGAGACATTTTGGCCTCACTTCTCTGGTTATCTCCAGGTCTTATACAGACTATAGTTTCTGATCTAATCTTCAGAGCTTATTTTTGGTCTTATCAAGAGTGACTGTAGTGTTAGGAGTCTTACATTATTGTATAAGGTGGTGTGTTTGTCCGTGCTGGGGATTGAACCCTGGCAGCATGGTTACCCAGTACACTATAGAACTGTGTTTTGCTTTAGCAGTCATGAACGAAAAATACACTTTAATGTGCTACATTTACAATATACACCAATCAGCCATAACATTAAAACTACTAATAGGGCTACTATGATGTTGGTTTTCTGGATGCCGCCAAAAGACACCAAAGTACTCTACAAGATGTATGGTAGTCTAAAGTATGGACCTTGGGAACATTTGAGGGTTCCTTATTGAAATGAAAGCTCAGTGAACATTTTTAAAAGACCGCCAAGCAAAGGATGCCTATCAAGAAAACGTTCTTCGAAGCGTGTTCAAAGAAAATTTAAGAAAAATGTTTACTGTTATGGGTTCTGCCAGTGCAACATAATGAGGATTTTATCAGAACTTTTACTTTTAGAGGGTGAATTTTTATTTTAGTTTGAAGCTACAGATCAGCTACATATTGGTGCAATGTGGGTGTTGATTGCTTTTGTACTATTCGTTAGAGTCATCGCTCCATTCTGGCATCAGTGGCCCATGGGGCACCACTGTTGTGCCATGGGGAGACACTCAGAAACAGCAGTTTCTGAGATACTACCTCCACCATGCTTCAACCAGTACTATATTATCATGCATTTTGGACATCAGTCACATCACATCCTTTGCCCATGATGATGGTTTTACACTCTGCTACAACTGACTGGTGTGCTCACTTATTTAAACATCAGTAAACCCTGTCATGTGATGTCCTGAGTTCATTCCAAACCAGGACTGGTCATAATGTCCTGCTATGACTGTAGATTAGGCTGTTTAAAAATTAGGGGTGATGTGTATGAGGCAAGTGAAGGTTACTGTCTGCTGTCATGTCCATCCACCCAGAATACATGAGTATTAACTGTATTTGGAATATCTGAAGAATTTTTTAAAAATTGTAATTTTTCAGTTTCTGACATAATTTGAAAATGCTTGTCGATCTTTACCTTTTCGGCAAACTTCATCTTTAGCAGACCTAAAGAAATTTTCCCAAAATGACTTTGAAAAACATCTGGTTCCATTGACTTCCATTAAAATCACAGTCGGTTTTTTCCTTCTCCTGTAAAGTGATCGTTTTGGAGGAGATCAGTTTTTGCAAACTGCAATTGAAGTAAACTCCTGATAAATGATATTTCTTTGCTCCAAATTACAGCTGAACGTACTCAAGTATGTGTTTGCTCAGTGTCCTCTTTTGTTAACTCAAGAGACACAATATAAGGCAGTGAAGAATGTACAGAGATGGGAAAAAGGGCTTTCATTCAATTACTTTGTGTACAAAGCTTCAAGAGGAGGCCGAGAGGCCGAGGAGACAGAGAAAGAGTGTGCGCTCATACAGTAGGTCTGCTCTACCCCCTTGATCAATGCCCTGGCTGAAAGCATCATTCTGGAGGAGCTGTTTAAAAGGGACGCCCTCTTTTTGTGTCCTGATTCACCGAGGGGCCATTGTCCCCCTCTTTCACCAGCCCTCACAATGGCCGAGCCCATTTGAAAAACAACAGTAGATTAACTGCACTGCCAGTGTATTAAAGTCTGAAGAATGGCTCCTCGGAGGCATAGATCAATGTCATTCACTCTTTTGCATACACAGGGGCAGGGCCTGGGCCCCGGCCTGATACAGCAGGTTACTGGCTGGCCTCTGGTTTTTAATGGGCTCACAATACAATGGCACTGTGAAACCTCCTCGGCCATTTTTCTTCATGTTTTATTTCCATTTGTTTGATCGTTGTATCAAAAATTATTCCAGTTTTTTCTTAAAATTCCATAAAGTTTTCCAAAAAATTATAAATATTTTTGCCTTGTGTGACTGTAGTACTCCTCAAAAGTTGAAAGTCCACTACTCTGCTGCTCAATCTTCTAAGGTCACCACTGTTTTGCTCAGTTTCAGTGTCTCACACAAGTTTACAGAGACTTTAGTACAGCTGTTTACTCTCCATCAGATGTTTTCAACAGATTTCACATGGGACATAGGAATATTATATTTACCACAAAATAAGAAATATTAGTCCATAAACAACCCCAATAATCACTATTAATCACTAGAATAGGAGATATTAGTCTAATAACAACCTCAATAAACACTATTAATCACTAGAATAGGAGATATTAGTCCATAAACAAC
>BRDA01066419.1:21650-33256 GCA_036984385.1 Crenuchus spilurus | reverse complement strand
TTGTAAATCGTCGGTAAACATACACTTGCGCTTCGGCATGTTGCTTGCGTACTGACAGTCACGCTGTCTACATTCTGCATAAGAACAGGGCTGCCCTCACTGACGGGGCTCAGGGATTACGTCACACGCAGTGCCGTGAGCAGTGCCCTAGTGCCTGTAAATTAAAATTTTAATGGTCCAATGAAGGTAATTTAAAAACCAGGACATTTCCTCACTTTTTTAAAAAAAACGGGACGCCTGGGACAGGACGTGAAATACGGACATGTCCCGGGAAATACGGACGTTTGATCACCCTACTCTTGTCTGTCCTTTTCGAACTACTGTAGAAACATGGCGATGCAACATGGCAGCCTCAGTTGGTATTCGACCCGCGACCAATGTAGATATAAACAGCTTATTCTAAGGTAAAATAATCAAACAACTTCTTAGTTTATAATGATTAGATGTGTTTTTAATCATTTTTATTAGTGATTATCTTAAATTCTGCTAAATGATAACCCGAAATATTACGTACTGTACCTTTAAGGAGAACTGACACATGTCCTGGTTGGTTGGAAGCCAAAAAATAAACGGGCTCCTATGGAGCTTTGGTGCAAATTGTCATTTATAAACAGTTAAACTTCTTAATACACACTAATGCACTGTTTTCCACAAAACAGGACTACATAAAAATCAGCACTACTGGCATGTTTTACATGTCTTTAAGCACCAGTTTTAAGACCAAAACAGCGCGTTGGTTCTGCTCAGCCAATGAGCACAGTACCTCGCTAACCAATCAGCACACAGTAGCTGCTCGCCAACCAATCATCACTCACTAGCCGAAATGCTAATGCTAGTGCTTTACTGCACAAAACCGAGCTGTTTAAAAAAAACCACAACTATGCTGGATAGTTTTCACAGATTATTTTATGTTAAATATGTGTAAACCTTCTAAAATTAACAATATATTTAAAAAATAGGGAAACTTTTTAAATGTTTTTAGTCTTGTAGCTCCATTCACTCCCATTCAAACAGGACTTACTCACAGGTACTCGCTAATGTTTATCATCACTTTATATATAATGTGTTGAACAGGCAGTGCACAGTGTATTCCATTTATTAAAGATTTTAGTTTCTTTTTCCTCCACATAATAGTATATAGTAGCATATAGGGAAGAAAATCTTACATTTAGAACATTGTTTAATGGTTGCACAAGTAATGCCCATCCCCCATTTATTTTATTTTTGATTTAAAATTAGATTCCAGACTCCTCAAGGACCCTTCCCCTGGTAACTAAGTCTCAATTTTCACCCCACTACCACACCCCTGGTTGCGGTGCCTTGCAAGTGGTTGCTGAAGTGCAGTCAGGTGCTATGGTCCCTTCAGTGGTTGCCATTGTGTTGGTTGCTATGGTCCCCCAGGTGCTTTGTGGTTGCTAAAGTGTTGCTAGGTAGTTGCTGTGATCTCTTGGATGGTTGTTAAGGTGTTGCTAAATGGTTGTTGTGGTCTCCTGAGTGGTTGTGAAGGTGTTGCTAGATGGTTGCTGTTGTCTCTCAGGTGGTTGTTACAGTGTTGCTAGATGATTACAGTGGTATCTTACATGTTGCATGTAATTCATTCTTTGTTGGAAACTGTATACAGTATTTGATCAAAAATCAGTACACAAGTCCATCATTCCCGATCAAACAGAACATTTCAAAACTTGGCTCGGAACCAGTTAATGAACAAACATCACTAACACTAGTGCATCTAAAAAAACTGACATATATCATGCCTTTTTTGTTTTCATGAGCTATAAGTCATGCTTAACATACTGAAATTTAAAATACTTTAAATTTAATTAACAGAAATTCACTTTTTCACTATATTCTAATTGGAGATGCACTACTGACTATAATAATAATAATAATAATAATAATAATAATAATAATAATAATAATAATAATAATAAGAAGAAGAAGAAGAAGAAGAAGAAGAAGAAGAAGAATACATTATTATTATTATTATTATTATTATTATTATTATTATTATTATTAACATACATTTACAAGTAAACACGTGCACACACACTTTATAAATAGGCTCATACTGGAATGTCTGCAGAAAAATTACAATAGGGTAAATGATCTCACGTGCTCTCGCAACACCTGCTTTTTCACTAAACCCCGCCCACACCGGGGGGATGGCCCCGTCCCGCACACGTGGGGAGAAAATTTGAGCCCTCCCACCAGGGTTACCCAGTCCAGAGGCTTCAGAGCAGAGTAAGAAGTTTTGAGAGTTGTGTCCCAGGGCGAGCAGATCCTCTTAACAACACAGAAGAAACCTGAGAGATCTTCAGTAACTCTGTCAGAGATTTCCTCTCGGATCAGATCACTGTATCGATTTCTGGACATAAACCCCAACTCATGTAAGTCACATGACTTTACAGAACAATCTTTGTTTAACTTTTTTAATTCTTTCATTGTATGAAATTCTGATAAGGATTACTTATAAAGCCAAATAAACAGGGGGACCTTTATTTTGTAATTGTTTACGCATGTTTGAGCCCCGGTCAAATTAAAAGTTGTTTAAACTGACTTAACCTTGTCAGAAAAGTTTAGGAATTCCCCCAGTATATTCAGAAAAGTCATAAACAATATATAATAATGTAAACAAACATTTGAAAATGAACCTTTTTTGTAGGATATGTTCACAAACTGAGAAATTCAACTGAAGATCTAACTTCCTCCATAGTCAATACTACTCTAATGTTGTATTTTTACTGTAGTGTAATGGTTCTAATGGTGTTTTATTGTAGTTTGACTGTAGTTGTACTGTAATTGTACCGTAGGTAGTGTTTGTTCTTGTTTTGGGTGTGAACCCTATGGAACTCTTACCGGCTTACACGAGAACACACTTTCACGTGGCGCTGGTTCGCACGCGCGTTCCAGCGTCATCGCAGAGCTGACCAATCAGGAGGTCGCTCGGCTTCCCGCCACCAACTTCAAGTTTATTCTCCCGTCAGTAGGCACGTGTCTCCCGCTCAGCCAATTAGAGTCCTGACTGGAGCCATTCATTAGTAATCGATTATTAGTAATTCTGAATGTATTTGTGTGTTACAGCTATATTATAAATGCTTAATAATTAGTTGTAGTTATTATTTGTGGTTTATATGTTTATAATAACTATTTGTGTTATATAGAATATGACCACTACGACTACTAATTATAATTTTTAATAATATGTAGCAGAAAGTAGATTGTTTTATTCATGATAAATAGTAGTTGTATTTTTTTTTTATAATAATAATTAATAATAATAATAATGTATAATAATAATAATAATTATTAATTAAGGCTAGGGCAAGGATTAGGCATAACGTTAAGGTTAGGTTACTATTAGTAGTATTTTTAATATTAGTTTTTAAGGTTTAATATGAATAGAAGTCTAAGTTATGACCCACAATTAACAGAAACAAATGTGTGTGTGGGGAAAGTGTGATGTCATTCTGAGGCTTGAGGTTGAATGAGTTGTTTCCTGGAAGTTCCCTCCCAGCCTAGTCACGCTCGATTTCCAAACTGTCCACACTTCCTAAACTTCTCAAACTTGGGCCATATATGTTACCCCGCCAGGAAAAACCAGGTCAAAGTCATTCTTTTTTTTTCAAAACAACTTTTTTGTGAATTTTAAGTTTCGTTTTTGATCAACATATGTACTCCAATAGATATCTGAGACTGTTATCTTTCATTTACAGCAATAATACGTATGGCTAAGTTTTGTCACTAATGTGAGTGACATGATATCTCAATAAGTTTTCCCTGGCCGGGTCACATATGATTAATGTTGTTACGGTTGCCCTCTGCTGGCCATCGCTGGTTACTGCAGTCTTTGGGACAAGCCTCTACATGTTAAAGCTGCTCTGCCTGGGCATGTTTAAAAGTTCCTCTGAGTCACAGTCAGCTTTAAAAGCCTGAGCAGAGCTAAACTTCACTCAGAGAGGCTCAGACTCATCTTACTGGAGCTGCTGCAGGTTTAGCTCAGGGAGACCATGGTGAGATGTCTCTACATGTCTTTAGAAGGAAGATTTCGTGGTGTATTCTCACTCGGATATTACATTTTGCTGTATATTTGTATATGTTTTGTTGATGATTTTAACATTTTTATTAAGTTATTTTACAGTTTTTCTGTTTTGTCTGTTTTAATGTAAATGTATTTGGGTATATGTATGTATGTATGTACATGTAAAGTCACATTACATGCCTTTTTGTTTTCATGTTAATCATTTTATTTTATAGTTATAGTTATTATGGTTATTATATAGTTCATTATAGTTGAGCAGTATTTTTGTAATAGTCCTAATTCAGCTTGGATTCAGTCTCAAATGATAATATTATATTCTTTGATTTGCAGTTTGTAAATATTCAAACAGTATAAACATTAAAACAATATATACTATATATATATATAATAATGTGTTGACATTACTTTATCATACTTATCATTATCATAAATGTTAATCATGCTAATATCCCCCCCCCCAACAGTGTAGGATCATGCCGTTCCACAAGCGTGTTCTGCGGTCTCTGGGTAACGGTCCTGCCCGGAGGAACCTGTTTGGTCCGGTGGATCGTGAGCAGTTGCAGGTAGAGTACAGAGATGCTCTGCAAAAAGATCTAGATGACGCATCCCGTCGTTGGGGGTTTGATTTTGTCTCTGAGAAGCCCCTGGATGGGGGACAGTTTCAGTGGGAGGGGGTCCCGGGGGTCCGGGTACCTGTCCTATACCGGGCGTGCACGTTGGGGGAGGAGCCACGGCCACCGAAGGCGGAGTCTCCTTCGTATACCGCCAAAAGAATGAGCTCAACTCGACCCAGGATGGGAAAAGAAAACATGCCTAGAACCCCAGAGAGGTACGACAGTGTTCCACAGAACCTGGAGAGAACACCTGAGAAGAAAGACTCACTAAAGAGGAAACAGACCAACATCACAGGTACCGGGAACACAGCCCCTTAGCATAGAACCACTTGGACTAAAGTAGCTGTAGAGTGGTAGAACATTTATAATAATAAATAAGCTAGAACATTTAGACCAACGAATATAGTAGTAGAACATTTAGAACAACAAATAAACAAAAATAATCAAATGGATATTATAGTAGAACATGTAGACCAAGAATAACGTTTGGGTCACTAGAACATAGTAGAACGTTGAGACTGTAGAATTAAATGAATGGACCTGTAGAACATTTGGAACAATCCAGTAGATCCAAAACACTTTTGGAACATTAATCTAGAATGTGACAGTAACACTGTTCATCTTGTAAGGTTTATTTAGTTTGTTTGTTTATTTATTTTTGTCTTTTCTCTTCCTGGTACAGATTTCTATCAGGCTAAACGACGAGTTGTGGGTACTCCGAGAAAATCAGGCCAGTGACTCAGAGCTGCTCTCTCTCACACACACACACACACACACACACACACACACACACACACACACACACACACACACCTCAGGAAGAGTCCTGCTCCTGTAAAGACTCTGTAAATAAACTCATCTGAAGGACTAGTGCTCATATGATATAAAATGATCAACACTATTCTATGTACGTCACTATTCTTTTTTTTTGTTATTATTTTTTATATCTAACCTGTCTGTATGGTTCCTCTTTCTAATGTTTGATGTTGAACATTTACTGTATGTTTAATCTAGAACTTTAAAACTGTAATGAACAGACACAGTCGCACAGAAAGCCTTACAAAGAGAGTCCCGAGATCTAGACTGGGCTCTAGACTAGGGATCCAGACTGGTACCTATAATATAAACGTGGACTCTTATTTTCGGAGCTAGATGATTGGGCTCTTGACTAGGTTCTAGATAAATGTGTAAACTAGGATATACCTCGGGCTGTAGACTAGTGGTTTAGACTGAGTTCTAGACTAGACTTGTATACTAGGGCCTATCTTGGGATCTTAACTGGGCATTCAGACAGTTCTAGACTAGGACCTAGATTGATGTCTACTAGGGCGTAGCTCATGCTCTAAATTGGGGTTTTTTGTTTAGATTTTAACTTATGATCTAGATTGGTGTAAACTTGGATTTAGCTAGGTCTCTAGATTGGGATATAGTCTTTTATCTAGAGTGGGATCTAGATTTTTTCCAGGCCCAGATAAGTCCCATTTCATCAAAAGCTGCTGTGCCTTCGCGTCCCACTCCAATGGGAGAGCTAACGAGATAAATGAACGTTATAAATAAAAGCACATATTTAATATCTGTATTAATGACAGTTGTGTGCAGAGCTCGGTGCCCCCTGTTAAGTATTTACTGATGTTCTAAGTGTAAATAAGTGAAGCATCTTGCACACGTTCTCTTTATTTACTGATATTTAAAAATATTTAAATATTTTTACTTGATATATTTTATTTTTTCAGTGTTTTAAATTCAGTAAATAAATAGAAACGGCATTAAAATGTGCAGAAAATAGTTCAATTTGTTTACTGTAAAGGTGAACTTGTTTTATTTATTTTCATGTAGAAAATCAAATAAATGTAATTTAACAAAGGGGTGCACTAAATTTTGCACACTTTTTCACTGCCAGGCATTTTTCACTTTTTTTTTTTTTTGCATTTTTGAAAAATGCACACCAGACTTTGCACTGTGTGAAACTTCACAACCAACTGAGCACTAAAAATGATCCCAAAAGGCTCAAAATCAAATCTTTTTGCATTGACTTTACATTAAAAGTGAACATTTGTGAGATGTTTCTCAGTTTTGTTCTGACAGTGATGTCTACACTGTACTAAATTTTGCATACTGTACTTTAAATATTCCATTCTCTCTGTAATACTGTTTATTCTTGTATTTCTTTCATTTCTGGGTTGTTTTCTGAGATTTCTTTTCTGTACTTGAGCACTTTCTAGTCTTATGTCATTTATAAACATGCTGTATGTTTAAGGCACCTGTGTTCAGTGTAATTAGAAACGACTGTCCTGTTTGGAGGTAATTAATTCTAACTTTTTGTCCACATGTAACTTTGCTACCTTCACAACTGACCTTAAAACATGTTACAATCTTATTTCTACAGAAAATGTTTTAAATTACAGCTTGATTTTGAATGAGTAGACAAATTTAATAGTCAAACATGCAAATATCTTGCTTTATTGCACACAGTGTAGCTCATTTGAAACCTACACAGCCTTAAACATTATGTAAAGCTAATTTAGAGTCTAAAGTAAGCTATAGAACCCACATTCTCCTGCATTCACTCACAGGTGCCTAAATATCATAAACCAGAACAATATATCAGTTTTTTTTGCTGCTAATGGTTAGAGATGGATCCAGGCAGCCTCAAAGCTCAACAAAGAGCTAAAATACAGCTGGACTGAAAGCTTTTGTACGATTATATAAATGCACCCAAACATCAACAGTGTTTCTCTGCAAAGGACTGTTATAAACAATCATTCCCAGCTAACAGGAAACATTCCCACTGTTATTCCCACTTTTACATTTTGTAAACGTTCTTCCAAAGTTAGGAGCAAACATTCTCGCAGCAACATTGCCGCAACGTTCACTAAACGTAGTACGTTGATAAAAGTTCTCTTAATGTTAGCAGAAAACATTCATTCTTAATGGAACATTCCAGAAATGTTAGATTACACTGATAAATGTTCTGTTAGGAGGAAATGTTCTCAATAATCTTAATGGAACATTTATAAAAATGTTAGATTACCTTGATGAAAGTTCTAATGTTGGGAGCCCACGTTCTCTCAGTACCGTTAATATGTAATGTTCTATAAACGTTAGATGGCGTGGTACCAAATGTTCTAAATAAAATCGAGGTGACATTCAACATTCTGGGAACGTTAAGAAAACTGGACAGTGAACGCAATGTTTCTACCACCAAAACAGAACGTTAGGGGAACGCTTTGAGAATGTAATTTTGTTAGCTGGGTTGGAACTAAAACAACCACAAAGTGGTGATGTCAGATGCAATGTTGTTCATTTTTTACGTGTTGTTTTTCTCACTAACTTGACTGCAAACTTGAATGTGCTTATATCAGTCGGACAGCAGAGGGCGCCAGAGGTGCTCTGATAGCTTTAATAACAGCCCTAATGTTGCACTTGTGTGTGTTTTACTGCTGTTATTGGTCCTTCTCTCATCTCAGATGTGGAGTACAGAGTATTGACTTTATTTATTTACCAGATAAATGTTCTATTGTACATGGACACACATGTTTAGTAGAAATAAAAGTATATGTACATGACTGGACGCTGTGATGTTTTTCTTTGTGTGGTGGAGAGAGATTCAATATATTCTTATTATTTTCTTTTATATACCTGAAATCTCGTTTTACCACATGCAAATCTGCTAGTTTTGGGCTAAAATAAACCTGTTTTTAGTATATTTATTTTTATTTATAATGCCACTGCTGTTTTCCTGTGTGCTCGGTTTAAACTTTAAGAATAACGAGGTGAGTTTGGTGTCCAGTGTCATGCAGCAGGAAGTACTGATCTAGAACCGGTTTTAGTGATGGATGAGTCATAAAAGTTCTAGTTTCATTAGAAATATACACGCACTCATAATATTCTCAGCCCTGCAGTGATTGTGATGTGGTGGTGGTGTTAGTGGTTCAGACTACTGATGTTTTTAAACACCTCAGTGTCACTTATGGAGTGAAAGCACCAAACAAAACAATACAGCCAAAAGCATCATGTGACCACCAATGAAAGACTAGAGGACCAACACAAACTGCAGCAACAGCTGAGCTGCTGTCTTTGACTTTACATCTACAAAGTGGACCCACAAGGTAGGTGTGTTTAATTTAGTGGACAGTGAGTGGACACTGTTTAAAATCTCCAGCAGCTCTGCTGTGTCTGATCCACTCAACACGCTCATGCACTACCGCAATTGATCCACCATCCACATAATAGCTGCTCTGTGGTCCTGATAATTGAAAAACGGGGGTAACAAAGTATACAGAGAAACAGATGGACTACAGTCTGTAGTTATAGAACTACAAAGTGCATTTACAAGCCAAGGTGAGCTGATAAAATGAACAATGAGCAGAGATACAAGGTATGTATATAATGAATTAGCCGGTGTGTATGCACATACATATAATATGAAATGTATATACCATACAATATATATGTGACATTGTTCATGTATGGGTCTTTATTTTTTTACAAAGGTGTGTGTGTTTGTGTTTCTGACGTCAGCGTCTGCAGACACAGTGACCTGCTTGCTGAGCAGTGTGTTGCTATGGTGATGATGCCATCACTGCCCCCCCCCACCATCACATTCACTGTGTTTACATCTCCATGTTGGTGAGATGCTCTGAAGTCCCGCCCACTTCATCATCATTCTGTTCACGCTTCCATAGCACAGAACACACATACACACACACTGTAGGTGAAGCCTCTCCTGCACTGTTGACTCCGCCATATTAGTGCTCACATCTCCCTTCTGTTAGCATTAGCATCTGTTTCGGTCTGGAAGGTACAGTAACATATAACAAGAAGTTGGATGGTGTAAATATCAATTATGATTGTATTCACACAAAAAAGAAATGCAAGGCCCTTTAAAACTGTTCAGATTTTTATACATTTCTTAAATACGCTTAATTAACAACGCCCACAAAGTTTGGATCTGTGACTGGTCAGGATGGTCAGCGCATGCAGTAACTCAGGCTGTGATTGGTTAGAGGCTTATTTGCATATTTCCGTGTTTTGTGACATTGGTATTTCATAGATTGATGATGATAGTTGTTATATCCTTAAATAGTTTCAATCGTCCATGACAGCTTAGATGGGCTCATTTCAGCTTCTGAATGATGGCTTTTAGACAGACTTTGGGCTGCATGGTTTTTGATTAACCTGGCAACCATTCTGTTGCACATCCTGTATTCTGCTTGTAATCAATGAGTTGATAAATGAGTATTTGTTTAATTGTGGAAGGAAAATACGAAATAAAACATTATATAAATAAAACAAAACTACAGGTGGAAATGAAGGTAAGATTGTAGACAGAGCTTAAGTTAAAACTATAAAAGTTAAAAGAAACATGCTTCACATAAATTTAGAAAGAAATGTGGAGGTTTTGTTAGTTGATAATAGGCTAATACCCTGTAGCTGGATGCTAATGTTGTATGCTAATTACATTTTCTCTTATAAATGATGTGACATCACCTTACAACACTGTTCACTTAATAAACTGTAACTTACAAACTATATTTTTGTTAGAAATTATATATATTCACTGTATAGGGCCTAGCAAACAGCTAGCTAGCCTAACGCTAGTTAGCTAACTATAAAACTAGCTAAACCTGACGTCTCGTTTTTCTTCAGTTTTGTTTTTCTCACAAAAAATGCTACAGATATCTAAAATAAAGTGTTTCAGTATTTATCGAGTGGCATTTTGAACCGCTTAAACATGCACTTCCTTACATTTATCATTATTAAAACAGATCAATTTTCTATATAGAACCATCTACAATCTTGATCAGTATGAAGATCAGTTTTATCATGCAAAGGATTATTTGGGTGTTCATGGTTCTATACATAACCATATATTTAACGATATAACCATTGAAGAATTATGTTTTTTAAAGAATGGATTAAGGGTTTTTAAAAGGGAGAATTAAGTGTAATTGGGATATAAGATCGAATGGGACAGTAGAACAAGCTATTTAGGGTTTATTTTACATACGTTAATGTGCGTTGGTTACGTTAATAAATGTGAAAACTTTAAAAATATATATTAATAAAAAAACAGTAATTAAAAAGCTGTCACCCTTCTTCACCCTTAATTCACCATGCTGTTTATCTGTCACCCTTGTGCTGTATTTTGTTTTTATTTAACCGTGAAGCAAAGTGTATCATATTTTATACTTATTTTAATTTTTAAGACCTCTTCATTAACATGATGATTAAATGCTAAATATCTTACATCACTTCTTACTTTATAAATAATAATACATATTTATATTTTAAATGAATTAAATAAGAAAAAGCTGATGCATACAATCAGATACATAAAGGGTTTGTGTTTGTGCAATAGAAAACAAAACTCATTTGTGCTATGTGTTTATTTTCTCCTTATTTGTAAGAATTTTCTGGCCATCATTTGATGCTTCAGGCTTTGCAGGGTTAAATGTATTATTATTAGTATAGACCACGATGTCCAGTGTCATCCTGGAATTGGTATTGTGCCTATATTCTGTGAATTCTTTATAGATGAGATTTTAGAAACTAGCATCTGTCGCACCCTGTGATTAATAAACATGTTTAAAACCCAATACATTTTTGATGTTTATATTGTTTTCTCCCAAATATAGTTGTATCTTATAAATTCTGAGCTCATTAGTAGTCAAAATAGAATTCATTCTAGGTAGCAGTATTCATATTTAAACTCTTTAAGCTCATAATTCAGAGTATTCAGTGATATTTTGAGGGTAAATGTTCACTGGAAAAATTGATCAGTTATGGAAGATTTCTGTCAATGTTTGTTTATATTTCTCATTTCAGGTTTGGAATACAGTGGTAACCCTACTTACGAGAATTCTACTAACGAGTATTCCAGGTAACGAGTCGAGATCTCGGAATATTTTTGTTCCAGGTAACGAGTAAACCTTATGAGCAATCATCTTAAG
>BRDA01066419.1:0-21640 GCA_036984385.1 Crenuchus spilurus | reverse complement strand
TTGGTATTGTGCCTATATTCTGTGAATTCTTTATAGATGAGATTTTAGAAACTAGCATCTGTCGCACCCTGTGATTAATAAACATGTTTAAAACCCAATACATTTTTGATGTTTATATTGTTTTCTCCCAAATATAGTTGTATCTTATAAATTCTGAGCTCATTAGTAGTCAAAATAGAATTCATTCTAGGTAGCAGTATTCATATTTAAACTCTTTAAGCTCATAATTCAGAGTATTCAGTGATATTTTGAGGGTAAATGTTCACTGGAAAAATTGATCAGTTATGGAAGATTTCTGTCAATGTTTGTTTATATTTCTCATTTCAGGTTTGGAATACAGTGGTAACCCTACTTACGAGAATTCTACTAACGAGTATTCCAGGTAACGAGTCGAGATCTCGGAATATTTTTGTTCCAGGTAACGAGTAAAATTCCAAGTAACGAGTAGCGTGAATTTCTTCAAGTATGCCAACCACTAGGGGCGCTGCGGTCGTAGCATCTCCTAGATGCTACCGTAGAAGAAGAGGTCAGTCATTACCTTTGACCGCTGTCCAGTAAAAGTGCCTGTTGAAAGCGACGCTAAGGTAGCAAAAGGTAGTGAACAAGAAAGTTAGATACATTTTACTTTTATTTTTCATATGATAAATGTAACCATGTCATACATGTACGCCCGTCCTCCTGTCCTCCTTAGCCGCCAGCCTACACGAGCACCATCGTCGTCTCGTTTATGTTTTGAAAACCCATATAAACACATTATTTAGCATATTAAAGTATACTGTATATTGGCCGCTGACACGGATTAATCAGTTTTACATGTATTCTTATGGGGAAAATGCATCCAGCTAACGAGCAAACCAGCTAACGAGCTCAGCTCCTGCACAGATTAAACTCGTAAGTAGGGTTACCACTGTATGTTTATTCCCCACAGGAAACAGGACTTCCTCTTTGACGTTATTATGTGGGCATAATAACATGGCGTTGACAGGAAAATGACCACACAACTTCAGTGGTCTGCTGTTAAGTGCAGTCAAAGCCAGTCGTCTACCAGCCCTGCTGCTGTCTGAAGCGTCTGTTTGTATTTGCGAGATTTTATTCATTTTTATATCTCACAGTAAGTCTGACTGTGTCCTAAACCACATCCAGTAGTCGGACACCTTCATTAACATCTAAATGAGCTTTGCTGATGTATTTTTACAGAAATTACTATTTTAGGTGACTACTGAGTTTTGATTGCAATGTTAGCCTCATTGCTTTAGTTCTAAACTAAGGAAGCAAAATCTGGATTCCAAACATGTCTTGCATATCCGACTACTTGTGTGGTAAGTGGAAAAACATGCAAATATGATTTCTGGGTGAACCATTCCTTTAAAATTCTGCTTGAGTGCTGCTGTGTGTTTTAGCGCTTTAAGAGAGATCAGAGAGATGTAATGACACAGCCTGCTGTTACACACTCTCTATCTTTCTATTCACTCTTCCACGCCTGCGCTAATCTCCCCCCTCTCTCTCTCTCTCTCTCTCTCTCTCTCTCCCTCTCTCTCTCTCCATCAGATGAGCCGGAGAGCCGGACTGTCTGCACTGGAGCAATAAACAGAGCGTCAGGATCAGAAGCAGAAGGAGCACAAAAGGAGAAGAACAGAGAAAAGGACCAAGGGATGGCGGGGTGGCGGAATAGCTGCAGCGGTTTCCGCCATAAACAAAAACCCGGCAGACAGAGGGAGAGCTAGACAGCGAAGGGGGAAGGGAAGAGAGGGGAAAGAGAGAGTGAGGGAAGAGACAGAGAAAGAGAATGAAAGAGGGATGGGCCTCATTAACAAAGCTGCACTGATACTGCCAATCGTGGACTAAATAGTATGGTAATATTCACTAAAACTAACCTCCGTCATTACACTCATCCTCTTTTTTCTCTCTCTCCATTCTCTCTTCCCTCCATCCATCCTGCACCGTTGTCATCGTCTGCTTCACTTACCCATGATGCTCTGCATGTCAGTGCATATGCGAAGCTGCTGCCACGTTTCTGCACCAGCATCAGTCATCCCTCCTGCCTATTCATCCATTTATCCATCAATCCCTCCATCCATCCACTCACTCATCCATCCATTCATTCACTCATTCACTCCCTCCATGTGGTCTGAGACCCTGTTTTCACACTAAGCCCTCGATTTGGAACACAGCCATTTTGTATAAATGTATGTGTGTGTGTTAAGGTTGCTGGTTTGGTTGGTGTGGAAACAGATCGATGACTCTGTGCTGCTCTGTGTCGAGGTGTGTGTTGTGTGTGTGTGTGTGTGATTCAGCAGTGCCTGTTGTTGTAGTGTAACCTAGTTTCTAAAACAGGCAGCCTGTAGAGCAGAAAACAGTACCTCTCTACCTCTCTAGCTCTCTCTACTGCTCTTTCTACCTCTTTATCCCTCTCTACTAATCTTTTTACCTCTACCTCTCTCTGTCTCTCTCTGCTGCTATATCTACCTCTCTCTCTGCTTCTTTCTCTACCTTTACCTCTTTTTCTCTCTACTAATATATTTACCTCTACGTCTCTGTCTCTCTTTACTACTCTTTCGCTGTAAGTCTCTATTGCTCTCTACTGCTCTCTGTACCTCTTCCTCTTTATCTCTCTACAAATCTCTTTACCTCTACCTCTCTATCTCTGTCTACTCTCTCAACATTTACCTCACTCACTCTCTCTACTTTTCTCTACCTCTGTATCTCTCAACTGCTTTCTCTACCTCTACCTCTCTGTCTCTCTCTCTGCTTTCTCCACCTCTACCTCTGTCTGTCTCTCTCTCTGCTGGTTTCTCTACCTCCATCTCTCTCTGCTGCTTTCTCCACCTCTGCTTGTCTATCTCTAGCTCTCCCTTTGACTGTCTCTCTATCTTCTTGCCTGTCTTTCTGTCTACCCACATCTCTCTCTCTCTCTCTCTCTCTCTCTCTCTCTCTCTTGCTCTCTCTCTCTCTCTTGCTTTCTCTAGCTCTAGCTCTCTGCTGATGAATCATTTCCAAACTGCTGATGACACCAGACCTCATACAAACACACACACACACACATGCATACACACACGGAGATGACCTACCTGTACTGAGTACAGTGATTTGTGTGTGTGGTGTTGGATGTGTGTGTGTGTGTGTGTGTATGTTATTGGTTGTGTAGTTTGTGTATTATGTATGTTATTGGTTTTGTAGTTTGTGTATTATGTAAGTTATTGGTTGTGTAGTTTGTATTATGTAAGTTTTTGGTTGTGTAGTTTGTGTATTATGAATGTTATTGGTTGTGAAGTTTGTGTATTATGAATGTTATTGGTTGTGTAGTTTGTGTATTATGTAGGTTATTGGTTGTGTAGTTTGTGTATTATGTAGGTTATTGGTTGTGTAGTTTGTGTATTATGTAGGTTACTGGTTGTGTAGTTTTTATATTATGAATGTTATTGATTGTGTAGTTTTTATATTATGAATGTTATTGGTTGTGTAGTTTTTATATTATGAATGTTATTGGTTGTGTAGTTTTTATATTATGTAGGTTATTGGTTGTGTAGTTTGTGTATTATGTAGGTTATTGGTTGTGTAGTTTTTATATTATGTATGTTATTGGTTGTGTAGTTTGTGTATTATGTAGGTTACTGGTTGTGTAGTTTTTATATTATGAATGTTATTGGTTGTGTAGTTTTTATATTATGAGTGTTATTGGTTGTGTAGTTTTTATATTATGTAGGTTATTGGTTGTGTAGTTTGTGTATTATGTAGGTTACTGGTTGTGTCGTTTTTATATTATGTATGTTATTGGTTGTGTAGTTTGTGTATTATGTATGTTATTGTTTTTGTAGTTTGTGTATTATGTAAGTTATTGGTTGTGTAGTTTGTATTATGTAGGTTATTGGTTGTGTAGTTTGTGTATTATGAATGTTATTGGTTGTGAAGTTTGTGTATTATGTAGGTTATTGGTTGTGTAGTTTGTGTATTATGTATGTTATTGGTTGTGTAGTTTGTGTATTATGTAGGTTATTGGTTGTGTAGTTTGTGTATTATGTAAGTTATTGGTTGTGTAGTTTGTGTATTATGTATGTTATTGGTTTTGTAGTTTGTGTATTATGTAAGTTATTGGCTGTGTAGTTTGTATTATGTAAGTTATTGGTTGTGTAGTTTGTGTATTATGTAGGTTATTGGTTATGTAGTTTTTATATTATGTAGGTTATTGGTTGTGTAGTTTGTGTATTATGTAGGTTATTGGTTGTGTAGTTTGTGTATTATGCAGGTTATTGGTTGTGTAGTTTGTGTATTATGTAGGTTATTGGTTGTGAAGTTTGTGTGTGAGTTGTATGAGTTATGTATTGTGTATTTTGTGTGATGTAATGCTGGGTGATTGACCTACAATGGACAGTATTGATTAGCTTGTGTTAAATGATGTTAATATCAGTTTAGTGGAGATTAAGCTCATTCAGTGCTGTATTGATGAAACACAGACTCTGACACTATGTTTGTCTGCTGATTATTAAAAAACAGAAAATCCAAATCTAACTGTGAATATGAAAACATGTAGTTTTAACTTTCATTAACATATAATGTATTTAATGTTATTACACAGAGAGGACTGAATTGTAACAAAGTTTATACTAATATACAACGTTTATTATAACTCAGTATTTTTGTCAGATAAACATAATGCTAATTCTGTCATGCACATAGCACTCAACCCAATTTTATTCACATTTCTTAGCATCTAGCTTAAACATTTGTGTTCAGCTGTAATGATAATGTAACTGTATTTTGGGATAGCCTGTTAGCATTTTGCTGGCTCAGCTAGCTACTTAATTACCATCAGCAGAATATAACACAGTCCAGTTAAATAAAGTCTAAAATCAAGAAAGTTTGGATGTTCAAGTTGAAATTTACTTTGTTTATTGTAATTCTTTAGTGATTTTGTAGAGATTTGAACTGAAAGTCTGTTTGAGGGTTTGTTTACTCTCTGGTCCAGTTAGCATGCTCTGCTAATAGAAGACTATTAGAGTATTTGAAGCTTCTAAAGTTGAAGTAAATGATTGTTTTGTATCTGTAGTGCAATTTACTGAGTTTACAGTTTTGATGTAGAAGTCCAACCCAAATGGCATTTTAGTATGTACAGTGCCCTCTGCAATTATTGGCACCCCTGGTTAATATGTGTTCTTAGGCTTTTAATGCATTCAATTTTTAAAAAATATAGGACAACAATGCAAAAAAAGAAAAATCCAACCTTTAATTCAAATGCATTTATTGGGAGAAAAAAATCCCACATTAAGAAATGATTATTTTATATGAAGTCATGGGTGCCACAATTACTGGCACCCCTGATAATACTTTGTACAACCCCCTTTTGCCAACAAGACAGCACTTTATCTTGTCCTATAACATTTCACAATATGGGAGAGCAGAGATGAGAGCACACCTTCCTATTTGCACAATCTCTCTAAATCATCCAGAGTCATGGGTCTTCTCCTAAATACTCTCCTCTTCAGCTCACCTCACAAGTTTTTATTTGGGTTGAGGTCTGGGGATTGAGATGGCAGTGGGAGGAGTTTGATTTTGTGTCTGGTGAACCACTTTTGTATAGATTTGGCCACATGTGTAGAGTCATTATCTTGCTGAAAGACCCAGTGACTACCCATCATCAACTTTTGGATAGAGGCCACCAGATTTTGAATTAAAATGTCCTAATATTTCAAAGAGTTCATGATGCATGAGGTGCTTTTCTGCATACTCATCTTTTGGGTTTTTCAAAACCCACTTAGAGTGTTTGTTGCCAAAAAGCTCCATCTTGGTCTCATCTGGCCAAAGCACATGGACCCAGCTGAAGTCCGAGTATCGCTTAGTGAACTCCAGATGTTTACGTTTATGATTTTAAGGGAGAGAAGGCTTTTTCTGTGCATGCCTCCCAAACAGCTTGTTGGCATTTAGATAGCACCTGATGGTTGTCATGGAGACTTTGTGACCCCAAGATGCTGTTTCTTCATGCCATTCTCTAATAAAGCTTTGGAGAACATTTGACCTTTTACCATCCTCCTCACTGTACGTGGTGGCAAGATAAACCTGATTCCTTGTGGCTTGCTGACCACTGTTCCAGTTGTTTTAAGCTTCTTGATGAATCCTCTGTCTGTAGATATGGCAGCTGTAGGTGAGTGGCTGTTTTCTTGTAGCCATTACCTGACTTATGAATGTCGACACACATCTGCCTTACTTTAATGGTGTGTTCTCTTGTCTTTACCATGTCGAAGAGTGGATAAGAGAAATAGGCCTCTGTGTCGCGTCATATTTATACCCCAGGACACAGGAAGTGATGAATGTGTCATTAGAGCTTTAGAGGGCAGCAGTCAGTAATATTTGTTTATTTGATCTTGAGCTGTGCTTGTGGTCAGTTTTGAGCTATCGAGAATGAACAGACAGTAAGTAGGACAGCAGATCATTTTATTTGGCCACTTTAAGCTTGTCCTTCTAAATCATTAACAATTATTTATATGACAATTAATAATCAGCTAAAATGTATTAGCATGACAGCCAGGGCTGTTATTCTTTGCTGTTGGATTGGGTTTAATGTGTGGTTCTTTGTCACTTTACTCTCTCTGGTCTCTATGGTTCTCTCCCTCAGGGTGTTACGATGTGACTAGTGTATTAGTGAAGTAGTTTCTGTACCATATGTACACAACCCTCCTGCCTGTGAGGGGCTTTATGGTGAACTGGGAAGGGTACATGATTGCATAAGTCTGTTTTATATGTGGAAAATGGGCTGCCTGAGGAAAAAATGGCCCACATGAGCACCAAAGTAGAGCTGTAATCATGACCACTAGTCTTTCCAAGACAAGTCCAAGACCATGACTGATCGAGATCGAGTCAAGACAGAGCACCAAGAAAATCTTAACCAGTTTTTAGTTTATTTGCTACAAATGTATCTGTCTTTTATATATTAAATTAAATTTGTAAAATGTAAACAGCATCAAAGTTTAAATTCTGACACATGTTGGAAACTTTATTTGCAGTTGTAGTTATTTACATTGATTGCAGTTGTTACAGTGTTTACTGTGTAAATAATGTAAATTTGTAATATTATGATAAATAATGGATAAATTATACGATAAATTATATTATCGTGATACAAACATAATGTTACAAAGTTTCCCACATGGTCACATGACTGAAACAGAGCAATGGTCCCATCTTTTACACTGTTTCAGTCATGTGACCATCTTTTCCCAGCCGCTCTGTAAGAGATGTACTGTATATTCGTGTGTGGGTAAACATTACATTACATTACATTGCATTTAGCGGACGCTTTTATCCAAAGCGACTTACAATAGTGGGAAAGTACAGATGCGAAAAAATAATACTAGAGTTGTACTAGTATTTACTAGTACTAGTATACTAGAATTAACATTTGGATATCGAATGCTGAGTGCATATCAGTACTCATGGGAAGTATTTGGGATCACTAGAGCAGGTGCTCTTTGAAGGGCTCGGTTTTTAGGAGTTTCTTGAACCCAGTGAGGGACATCTCTGCTCTAGTGGTGGTAGGCAGCTTGTTCCACCATCTGGGAACTACTGAGGAGAACAGTCTGGATTGCTTTGTGTGAATGTTAGGCAAAGCAAGGCGACGTTCAGTGGAGGAGCGCAGCGACCGAGCAGGGACGTAAGCTTTTAAGAGCGAGTGTAGATAAGAGGGAGCCTGCTCTGTCATCACGTTATAGGCGATCATGCAGGCTTTGTGTTTGATCAAGAGAATCCTAAATCTTTTGTACAAGCTTGTCCATCTCTCATTCTCTTCTGGAGAGCAGCCCACATGTACCAGACTGAAACTTTAAATTATAGTCTTTAAGTGGAGTTTTAAAATGTATACTTGTAGTCAACTGGTGGTTACATTTGTGTAGTTTACACTTAAACACAGTCTTCACTGTTATATACACATTAATAACATATATTAGACTACTTATGCAAAGTAAATGTTTAAACACATTAAAAAAAGTCACATGAATACCTGATAAGATGCAAAATATATAAGATAAATTGCATAATTTTGTCTGATGTAAATATTTGATATTATTGTGTTATGGCAGCTGCTGTGATATTTCTTCTGTTGTTTGTGTATATTTTATCAATTTTATTGTCCTTTCATGTGATTGAGCTGACTGAATGTATTGTCTGTGGCTTTATGTGCAATATAAGTAGCTGTAATATAAGTAACTGCCTGTATCTGTATTTCTGTGTATGTTGACAGCTGGATAAGAGCGAGGTGTCCACTCTGGGTGTGCCCGCAGCGGCGTCCCATGGCGGGTCAGATGGTAATATCAGCGTGGAGGGCATGTGTGTGGGTGCGTGTGAGAGTGAAGCTCAGCGTACTCGAGCTGCTCTGGAGCACCTGCAGCAGAAGATCCTGAAGATCACAGAGCAGATCCGTGTGGAACAGGAGGCACGCGACAACAACGTGGCTGAATACCTCAAACTCGCCCACAATGCAGACAAGCAACAGGCCGCCCGCATCAAACAGGTAACGGGTCACTGACTGTCCCTCGGTACTCTCAGTTAACAACTGAATTATCTCACATCTTATCCAGAGATCTAATATTCCTAATTTTTAGGTGTTATAAGACTTGTTTATAACAGTGATATAATAGTGTTTAGAAAGTATCAGACGTTTGACCTCCTTTAAGTCATTTTATGAAGAATTTTATTTAAAATGTACATCATGTTTAATTGTATGTTAAGTAGTTTAATATGCTTATTACAGACATTATTTGTATTTATTATTATTATAAGGACATTATAAGGACATTATAAGGACAAATTAGTAAGTATTATTGCAATGGCAGATCATTTTTAAATATTATAATTATAATTATTAATAATAATAATAATAATATTATTATTATTATTATTATTATTATTATTATTATTATTATTATTATTATTATTATTATTATTAAGAAGCATCTTTTTTCTTATGCCATTAATTGAGCCAGTTTATCTGCACTACTTATTTGTTTAACAGTCTCATAATGAGAAATATTAGTTCTACTGATCATTACCAGTATATTTTACAGTTCTGATACTAGGCATGTAAGTAAATATCAATACACTTGAGTATCACAATAGTATCAATTCTCAAATGCATGGTATGGATTTCTTAAAACTGGAGGTTCATTTTGTGTTGTGTTTAAACCCCAAACCACTAGATGGCAGTGTTGTAATCTAGTTTTAGCTATTAGATTATAAATATTATATAGATTATATTATATAGCTATTAGCTCTATATTATTTTAGCTATCTTCCACTCCAACAGAAACAATTAGTGCAAGAAAGCCACTGACAGTTTTACTAAAATTATATTTAAAAATTAATATTATTTCACTTTACTTATAGTATCAGAATATATCACAATATATGTGACCCTGCCAGGGAAAACCAGGTCAAAGTTGTTGTTTTTTTTTTTCAAAACATCTTTTTTGGTGAATTTAAGTTTTGTTTTTGATCAAAATATGTACAATAGATATCTGAGACTATTATCTTTCATTTACAACAATAGATAGATAGATAGATAGATAGATAGATAGATAGATAGATAGATAGATAGTAGCTTTATTGTCAATTCTGCATATGTACAGGACATACAGAGGATTGAAATTGTGTTACTCACCCACCCAAGTTACAGCAAAAAAAGAAATAAACAATGAAGGCAAAAACCAAAAGACAATGGGTATTAGCAGCAATGGGACAATAAACAGTAAACAATAGACAATAAAAATAAAAGAATAAATAATATACAATAATGATAATATAAACTATAGAGCAGTAAAATGAAATGAAGGTGGTAAAGTGACCAAGTGCATAGTGGTTCTATTAAGAGGTCCAGGTTATATACAAATGGGGGGGAATAGTGGAAGTGTATTGTGGGATGTGGATAGAGGAGTTGACAGATCTTGTAATGAACCAGTTCGGAAAGTTAGTTAGAGGATACGTGGGGGGGGTGGCAAAGCGGGGGCAGAGAAGGAAGAGAGTTCAGCATCCGCACAGCTTGATGGATGGAGCTGTCCCTCAGTCTGCTGGTCCTAGCCCTGAGACTACACAGTCTCCTCCCTGATGGTAGCAGGTTAAAAGAACTGTGTAGTGGGTGACTAGGATCACCCGCCCAGTAGACAGCTTTACATGTGAGGCGGGAGCTGAACAAGTCCTGAAGGCAGGGTAGAGAGGTGCAGATGATCTTCTCAGCTGATCTAATGATACGCTGAAGGGACTTGTGGCAGGATGCTGTGCAGGCCCCGTACCACACAGTGAAACAGCTAGTCAGAATGCTCTCGATGGCCCCCCTGTAGAAGGTGGTCATGATGAGGGTGGGGGCTCTAGCTCTTCTAAGCTTGCGGAGGAAGTAAAGCCGCTGCTGAGCCTTCTTGACTAGTGATGCTGTGTTGATGGTCCAGGAGAGGTCATCAGTGACGTGCACCCCCAAGAACTTGGTGCTGTTCACCCTCTCCACAGCAGCTCCGTTGATGTAAAGAGGAGTATGCTGTATGCGAGTTCTCCTGAAGTCGACCACAATCTCCTTGGTTTTCTCTGTGTTCAGAGAGAGATTGTTGTGTTTGCACCAAGAGGCCAGCCGACTCACCTCACTCCTGTAGTGTGACTCATCATTGTTGCTGATGAGGCCAACTACAGTTGTATCATCCGCAAACTTGATGAAGAGGTTGGAGGTGTGTGATGGGGAGCAGTCGTGGGTGAGGAGAGTGAACAGAAGGGGGCTCAACACACATCCTTGGGGGACCCCTGTGTTCAGAGTGATGAAGCTGGATGAGTTACTGCCAACACGTACTGCTTGGGGTCTTCCAGTCAGGAAGTCAAGCAGCCAGTTGCACAGTGATGTGTTCAGACCCAGACTGTCCAGTTTGTGAATGAGCTGTTGGGGAATGATAGTGTTGAACGCCGAACTGAAGTCAATGAAGAGCATCCTGACATAGGTGGTGCTCTTGTCCAGATGTGTGAGGGCTGAGTGGAGGGCAGTGCAGATAGCATCATCAGTTGAGCGATTTGACCGATATGCAAATTGGTAGGGGTCAAGGGACGGGGGAAGGGAGGACCTGATGTGTTGCATGACTAGCCGCTCAAAGCACTTCATGAAGATAAAGGTGAGTGTGATCGGCCGGCAGTCATTGAAACAGGAGGGTGACTGCCTTTTAGGGATGGGTATAATGGTGGTGACTTTGAGGCAAGTGGGGACCACTGCTTGACTCAGTGAGGTGTTAAAGATGTCAGAAAACACCTCAGCAAGTTCACCAGCACAGTCCTTCAGCAACCGACCAGGAATGTTGTCGGGACCAGGTGCCCTCCGAGTATTAATCCTGCTGAATTCCCTCCTCACCATGTCCGGGGACAGAGTGAGTACCAGGTCTCCAGGAGGGGGGGTGGACTTCTGTGCAGGTGTGCTGTTCAGTGACTCAAACCGAGCGAAGAACTCGTTCAGATTATAATAAAACAGAGTGCCTAAGTTTTGTGTGTCACTAATGTGAGTGATACGATATTGACATGATATCTCAATAAGTTGCCCAGTGACTTTGGCCTGGTTTTCCCTGGTGGGGTCACATATTATATCATAACTCCTGTATCATGATATGTATCATATCGACAGGTTCTTACTGATACACAACACAAGCTGATAACAGGAATTAGCCATGTTAGTGAGTGACATCATCTTAATTCTAAGCTAATATTTCTTATTTTAAGTTGCAGGAGTATTCGTTTTTGTGGTCCACTGTTTGGTGGCTGTTATATAATAAATAATAGAATTACAATCATTAAAATGTACACAGCAAAGAGAGAGACTAAATGAAATGTAAAAGATTTCCATCCGAGCATGCATTGTTTTAGGATGCACTATATGATGTAGCATTTCTTGAATATCATTATTTTATATCATTAAGAAATAATGGTTGAAATAAGCAATATGATCTGTCAGTGGAACAACCACGTAATGAGAGATGATACATATTGAATAGATTTGAGGTCTTGAAAGTATTTTCTGCAGTACTGAAAATGGGAATGAATTGATTATATTGATGTTGGGGATTATGATTAAACAGGTGTTTGAGAAGAAGAACCAGAAATCAGCCCAGACCATCGCACACCTGCACAAGAAACTCGAACACTACCACAAGAAGCTCAAAGAGATCGAGCAGGTGTGTATGTGCATGTTAATGTTGTGTGATGGTACAGTCTGTTGCTGGGTTCTGCGGTCCCACAGTTTCTGGTTCCACATGACTGGTTGTCATGGATCGGTGGCTCTTCTGTGTCTGTGTTTGTATTACCGAGTACATGAGCGAGCAGAGCGCAGACTAGCAGTTTTTTTTCAGTAACCATCATTTAACGTAGATTGAAATGAACATGAGATAATGCTGCCTGCAGATGTGCCTGTAAATGTTTTGTTTACCATCCTTATTGTCATGAACTGTGCTGTGGTAGAGATGAGGAGACAGGATGCAGACCGAGGAAGGATAACAATGAACAGCTGAGAACACTAACAAGACGTGACGTGTGAGGGGAGACAGGAACAAACACTTGGTCGTATAACGCAACAGGGAATCAATGATGGGACAAGGGCGGGGTCACAGAGACAGGAGTCAACACAAGCAAGCGTGAAGAGACAAAGCACAGCACAACCACAAAGGAAAACATGAGATAGGGATGGGGAGTGGACGAGGCAGGGCGTGGCGTGACACTTATAAGCACAGGCCAGTTATTTAAAATGACTGATACTGATGATGATCTAAAAACGTATAATAATCAGCCTGATTAATAGGCTGAGACCACTCGATCACTAGAACAGACTTTTACTGACTGAATTGCTTTTTGCACACCAAATATGATTTTCCAGACAGAGAAAATGCAACATTATCTCTTCTCTGGTTTGATTTATTATTGTTTTAACATACTAAAAGTTTCATACTTTGTCCTGATTCTCTTCTTGGTTTTATTTCTGTGAGGCACTTTGGGCTACATCTCATGTATTAAAGATGCTGCGTAAACTAAATATTATCAAATTCTTTCCCCTTCTCCCTCTCATAGAACGGTCTCGCCCGGCAGCCTAAAGACGTCCTGCGGGACATGCAGCAGGGCCTGAAGGATGTCGGTGCCAACATGCGAGCGGGCATCAGTGGGTTTGGAGGGGGCGTTGTGGAGGGCGTGAAGGGCGGAGTCTCAGCGCTCACTCACACGGCCGCCGTGGTGTCCAAGCCGCGAGAGTTCGCCAGCCTCATACGAAACAAATTTGGCAGTGCAGACAACATCGCCCACCTGAAGGAGACCCTGGAGGAGTGCCAGTCTGAGGAAACGCCGCGGGCGCTGAGTGGCAGTGCTACAC
This sequence comes from Crenuchus spilurus, assembly GCA_036984385.1. Lineage (NCBI taxonomy): Eukaryota > Metazoa > Chordata > Actinopteri > Characiformes > Crenuchidae > Crenuchus > Crenuchus spilurus. Next base: position 8,286 of record BRDA01066419.1, on the reverse strand, counting down.
TCGTCTCCAGCCCAAAATATGGCAGCGACGACGAGTGTTCCAGTGCCACCTCAGGGTCCGGCGCCGGGAGCAACTCTGGAGGGGGTGGGGCCGGAGGCGGAGCAATGTCAGGATTGGGAGCAGGCATGGGCATGGGGATGGGCAGCCCGAGGCTGGATGGGCACCATCACCACCATCACCACTCATGGGATGCACTATTAGAGGGATTGCAGGAGATCAAGGCCAGTCAGGCACAGATGGAGGACGCCATGGAGGACATGAAGACTCAGCTACAGAGTGACTATTCCTACATGACACAGTGCTTGCAGGAGGAGAGATACAGGTGAGTATGTATCTGTTTTTCTTTCAGCAGAGCAGTTAATTAAGCCTATTATTAGAAAAACACATTAAACAGAGTTACTTAACAGGCACATTCTTAACTATCCAGTGCTGCGGTTAGTAATACTATTGATATTGTGGCTAATTAACAGTGAACTGATAAATTACACACAAGTGTATGGTTATGTACTTCTGGCTGTGTGGTATGTTGGTTTGTTGAAGTTTGAGTTCCAGCTTCATATTATGAGCGACATTCAGTATTTAATTGTTTTATTATTAAAAGAAAGAAATGTGGCTATAATTGGTCTACAGCAGGGGTGCACACACTTTTTCAGCCTGCGAGCTACTTATCTAATGACTAAGTCAAAATGATCTACCTAATATAAAAATGCAAGACATATATTTATTTATAAATATACTGACAATTTATGTCTTTTGCGGGAGCGGTCGGTCAGTCAGTCCAGTCCTCGCGGGAGCAGGACAAGACATGCATGTCGAAAAATCCTGCAAGTTAATAAATAGTCATCAGTCAGTAAGAAAGTTAAAATACTGGCGGAGTGTCACGTGAACAGACGTTCAGTCTCTCTCTCTCACACACACACACACACAAACGCTCTCTGTGTGTGTGTGTGTGTGTGCTGCCCTAATAATGATTCATTATAATCTAAATAATATTTTGCTGTTGTAATAAATATTGTAGCGTTGGCCATGTTGAGGTCACGCAGTATGGTTGACGTCATCACCCAGAAGCACTTGCGGGTTGTACACAGTTGTAAAACAGTTATGAATTATTTATATTGGTTATTTTATGCAGTTGTGCCAGTTGTGCTGGCTTAGTGTTTTATTAATGTAGTCATCATCCTGTGTTGGTAGATGTGATTCATTTGTTTACGTGAGTAACTTACCGTCTGTGAGATGTGGAGTAGCATTAGTGTCACACACACACACACACACACACACACACCAGACGATAAACTAAACTCTACTCACATCAATCTCACGTTATCAAGAAACGGCAGAGCCAATCGAATGAGCTTGTGTGCGGTCTAAAGTGAAACAGGACTTTTAGATTGAGCGGCTTGGATTCCAGTTGGGTCCTACTGCTCGACCGGTCTCCCTGTATGTCAATCAAGTGACAAATTTTATAGCGAGGGCGGATGATAGGCTGACATCTATATTTTAAAATGCCATGCGATCTACCCACACTACCTTTGCGATCGACTGGTAGATCGCGATCGACGTATTGTGCACCCCTGGTCTACAGTAATGTTACTGTGAATCTGTCGTGGCAGGCACTCAAAATACATCACATTCATCAATAAAATTAAATTCTGTATTTAAGTGGTGCAACATACCTCAATTTAAAATAAAGCCCAGATAAACAAATTAGCTCTAAACTCTACTTAATTCAATCCCTTTTGGTTGCAACCCTGAATGTCTTATTTTCAGTGTGTAACTGATGGGGGTGTAACATTGCAAAAGTGAGGGGGAGAGTCCTAACGGTGGGGATGGGCTGACTGGCTACTACTACATTATGAAGGAGAAAAATAGGCAAAAACTTAGAAATAAAATTATTTAAAATGTTTTGGAGCATTGCTGTGAGAGCGTTAGTGAGGTCAGGATGTTGGATGATCATCACCACCAGCTCATCCTCAACTCATCCCAAAAGTACTGGATGGAGCAGAGAAAACAGTTCCAGAGTTCCACTCAGAGGAAAGTGCAGGATTCCCAGCTCTGAATGGACCAATCAGTAGACGCCTGAGCCAGCGGACACTGCAATGTGTGAGTGATAGAGAGAGAGTGACAGCTCCATCTACCCACCCAGAGAGAGAACTGCCAAATTTTCCTCTCTAGGGCTCCGGCTGTTGATGGCAAACAGCATGACCGGGATTCAAACTCGCGATCCTCTGGTCATAGTGTCAGCGTCTTAGCCTGCGGAGACACTTTGGGCCCCTAGAGTCACAATAATGATTACTATTCATACGACTGCCAGTTTGAACCCTGCTTAATAAAGTAGATGACTATGGTTGCCAGATTGTCTGCTCAGCTGTCCTGCTTTCTTAGCTGTCAATACTCAGTAGTGCCAAACTGACTACAGACACAGCGCGAGCTCAGTCAACATTACTCACTGCTGACCTGTAAATCTGTTCTAACACAAAGTCAGAACATTTTAAGACACATGACCGTGACATGCCTGAATAATGGTGTTTATTTACATTTATTTGCTTCAGTGTGACTGATGGAACTGCATCCAGATCAAATTCTTTTCTTGGCGTAAACCTACTACTGTGAAACTGGAAAAGAAGCTTAAATAATTGTGATTTTTTCTACAAACTAGAGATCAGGCAGTTGTGTAATCATTGTGGCAGCCCTGCTAACAGCAGACCATTCTTCTCTGTGTACCTGCTCAGGTACGAACGTCTGGAAGAGCAGCTGAATGACCTGAGCGAGCTCCATCAGAACGAGCTGACCAACCTGAAGCAGGAGCTGGCCAGCATGGAAGAAAAGGTGGCTTACCAGTCCTACGAGAGAGCGAGGGACATACAGGTACGCAGGCAGAAACTCCAGAAGGTTACACAGCTACAGGTAGAGAGTGTTTGATGTGCTGAGCATACAGTGCTGTGCAGAAGACTTAGATGTGAAAACTGTCTGTACTGAGTATTTATTATTATAGTGAGTTTACAGATATGCAGGCTACAAGAATTCAGTCAGAGCATTTCACTACAGAACATCTAAGCCAGGGAAACCGTCTTATATCCAATATCTCTCATTTTAAAGCATTGAACTCATAATTTTTTTGTATAAATGCTTTAAACACACAGAATTATTTGTCAGTTCAGTTTATTTTATTAAATAAAATGACTAAAAAATTAATATGATTAAAATGACTAAACAATAAAATGACTGAAAAAAAAAACTAAAAATGATTGTAAAGCTCTTATATTATGTATAAATGTGTATCTTTCCTTCTTTCTATGTATTAGTGATGGTTTTGTTCCAACAGTGTCTGAACTGAAGTGTAGTTTAGACTCTAACCTGTCTGTACTAGCTGAGATAATTCTCTTAATGCAAACAAAACACTGTTGTACATCACTCCGGATAAGAGCGTCTGCCAAATGCTGTAAATGTTAAGTTTTTTAATGTGTTATTAAGCTAATAATAAACTAAAAATGAGAAATATTAGTTATTTAGAGTGGATTTAACATGATTCCACTTGCTTAGAAATCACTTTTGCAACATAAGAATCCAGTTAAGAACAGTTTTAGTTGCTGTGTCAAGGGTGGTGGTTGGCTGACTGAGGAAGTGCTAAAACAAATAACTATGAACTGAGGAGACGGATGCACGTGCAGAGTGGTTTAGTGAATATTAAATTTATTAAATAAACAAACAAACTGAAAACTGTGAAAAAGTACTAGAAAGAAAATAAAACCAAAACCAGAGAGCATAAGGACTGGGTACGTACAACAAACATCTACAACTACATCTGAATAAGATGCCGACTTAAATATCGTCTTGCCTTGCATTACTTGTATGTGTTCAGGAAGCTGTGGAGTCATGTCTGACTCGGATTTCTAAGCTGGAGCTTCAGCAGCAGCAGCAGCAGGTGGTGCAGTTGGAGGGAGTGGAAAACGCCAACGCTCGAGCTCTGCTTGGAAAACTCATCAACGTCATCCTGGCTCTAATGGCCGTATTACTGGTGTTTGTGTCCACCATGGCCAACTTCATCACTCCGCTGATGAAGACACGCACCCGCGTGGCCACCAGCATCGCCCTCGCGCTCTTCCTCATCACACTCTGGAAACACTGGGATTGGCTGGAGCTCTGGTTAATGCCCAGCTGAGTCACGTGAGCTCTCACATGACACACAAGCTCTGGGAAATGCCACCCCTGGTACTGCAATCACAACTACGTGGCTACGTTCACATTAGCTTTTACACTGACGGGAGCTGTTTATGAGGGAAATAATGTCAAAAAGTGTCACTGAAGTGAGTAAAAATGTTCCAAAGCCGTATGTACATTTCACTGTACATATCACTGGATCTTCTGTATTATGATTGTTAAATATGAATGATACTACATACAGTCCCATTTAACCTAATGAGAACCTGTAGAACGCAGCCAGGTCTTAACACTAGTCAAAAGTAAGGCCACCATGAGCCAAAGACCCCAGATACTGTGTAGGTTGATGTAAAGCCTGAACCATCACATGATTGCAAGAAAAAATAAAACATTGCATAAATGAGTTTTGTATCATATCTGTTACATCAAGAAGCTATTGCTCACAGCATGACATTTTAAACAAACAAAAACATACAGAGCGCAAACTTACACCCCTTATACACTGAGGGTGCTTTAGAGTCATTTCAAACTTCTGCATGTATTCTCAGGTGAATGCAGTACATAGATGATCCACTAGGGGGCGCATCTGATTTTATACATCAGCGTTTTCTTATATATTTGATTCATTAAAACTGTCATTTATATAGTAATACATTATGTAAGATAATTTATAAATGATCACACTGATGATGCAGAGATCTTAAAATCTCAACTATGTTTTAAATACTGAATGATACACATGGCTTTACATTTAGCATTTAGCAGACGCTCTTATCCACAGCAATTTACAGTTGGGGGTTAGGTGCCTTGCTCAAGGGCACTTCAGTCATGACCTGCCTGGGAATCGAAACGGCGACCTTCTAGTCAAAAGACCGCCACGGCTGCCTGTATAGAATTTATAGGATTCCATAAAACGTGCACATTTTAGCTTCTGTAATTTGCTGTGAATTTCTTTTCATTACTCCCCTCCATCATATTTGTGATGGATGTGATGACAGAACTACAGACCACCATTAGTAAGGCAGTGAAGACAAACAGATGCACTTTTGAGAAGCAGTTTATACACAGTAAATCTGCCAGTGTTAAATCAACACTATTAGAGTTAAATTAACACCGAGAGTGTCAAAATGTAACACTCCCAGGGTTAATTTAACTCTAATAGTGTTGATTTAACACTGGCAGATTTACTGTGTAAGAACATATTTATATGTGAACTGTGTTTGTAGTAAATAAATATCATTAACAGTACTGTTCTGTTGTTGCTATGGATGCATTAGTTCACATATAATTATATAAACTATGCATTAGTTTATCCCACATTTATCAGATAATTACTGTCACGATTTTTATTGTAACAAAAACTTCAACTCAGTAAAAATGAAAAGACGGTTTTTAAAAAAAAAAATAAATAAAAACAAAAATAAAAACAAAAATGCATCATTAAAACTAAAAATCTAAGTAAAAAAAAGAAAAATTGCATAAAATTTTCAAAACAAATAACCCAGCTCCTTACTCCTGAACACTCAGTTTTAGAGTCAGATATTCATTTCTAATCACATTTATATTGTACGTGCAATAGAGACGAGCAGGTTAAGACAAATCAGATGTGATTTCTGTTGTAACTGAGCAGATGTGTTGTTGTTTCTGACTAATCTTGTTTTGATTAGCTACCAGACCACAGCTCAGTAACGTAGCATTAAACCCAACATTATGTAGCACCTCAAAACAGTTTCTTATTAGGGTTAATGGGATTCTTGGCAGCATCCTAACAATACACAGATTAATTAAGCAATAAGGCTGTAGTGTGAACGTAGCCAGAGGTGTGCATTGCTTTACAACCACAGAAATGGACTCTTATCTGACCATCTTAGAGAGTGGAACGGATGACGGACACACAAAAAAAGGGCATCAGTATATTTTTTTCACCTATAAAAAGGCTTCGTTCTTGCATGGGATTGGTTAGCATCACAGCCATCCGGATGCCCATAAAAGAGGCAGCTCTACTGACACTGTCGGCTTTCATGTTTAAAAAACCACCGGCCTTCAAAGTGACCCACGGCGACTACAGAACCACAACTCCCTTTCATTTCCAAACATCTGAGGCTTTCTGACTCTTTCAGTCCACTTTTGCTGTCACGTCATGATTGTTTGTCCGTTTGTTATTTAAGAAGGGTTGCTGGTTAAACGTTTTAGTGCTCGTGCATGCCTTCACACCGGCCCGTTCGTACCTGTGGACAGGTACGGTGGATAAAAAAACTGCCATCCGTAACATTCCAGCATTGACATCACCTTTAATAAGGCTCACTAGCACTATTAATGTTGCAGGAATTCTGGGGAAGGTATCTTTGTGATAAGCTTTGTTGCATTTAAAGGATACGTTTGCTGTTTTTTAAACAGAGCATTTTTAAGCTGATGTTTCTGGTGCATAGCCTGAATTCACCAAGAGCTTTAGTGCTGAGGAGCTTTTTCAAAACAGTCCAGTCCGTCTGTCAAAAATAACAGAAAACAAATTTCTTTAATTCCTCAGTGCATTCAGTCCATATATGAAAATTAGAGCTGCATCGCTATGGAAATTTTAAGATCTGATACGATTAATTAATCTAATTGTAGTTACCAATATCATAATGATAACTGAATCTGTTTTAATGTAAATAATGTAACGTGATGTAAAATTCATGTTACAACCATTACGGTGAGTCACAGAGTGGCCACTAGAGGACGCTATGGAGTCTAGAAGCAGGAAACAACTGTACAAGCTAATCATAGGACACAGAATTATCAGTTTGCACTTATCGGTAAATGATAAATCAGTCGCCGATATATCATTAAACTGTAATAACAGACCCTACGGCTTTTGTGATGTCACAAAGCCACACCATATATACATATGTCCACCTAGTTGGCCAAGGGCATTGTAGCCCCGCCCATTTGCACTGATGTTATAAAGAGTGTTTCAGCCTGGACTGCTTTTAGTGTAGCCCCGCCCATTTGCACTGATGTTATAAAGAGAGTTTCAGCCTGAACTGCTTTTTAAACGTAAAATACAGAACAGCCAATCAGAACAAAGACATATATCAGTCTTAAAACATTAAAAAGAGAAGCACAGTAAAGTTAATATACATTATATTTTTATTTAAGACCTCAGTTTATGTGCGTACATTTTTTTGCTTCAATTACGAGTAAAGCGAAGAGAACCAATTTGCACAAAGGCAAAACAAAGGAAGGAAGGAAGCATATTTTTAAGAATAACTACACTCTGAGTTTATTGTTTTAGTGAGAGATGACTGTGGCAGTTTCTCAGTGCTAAAGCTGTCAATGAAGCTGTGCTGAGCACCATTACACATGTCAGGAGACGATGGCAATGTAAAGAAGAAAAAAAAAAACACAAACCTGCCCTTTATTGGATATTATTTCACTGAGAATAAGAAGAGAAATGTGTTTGTCTTTTGCTTCACTTGTGTACTGTTGATATTCTGGCACACTAGAGAATGAACCGGGAAACTCAGATCTCACAACTCGTTACCTAATAAGGATCAGTTCATCATTACTATTTTGTAAACACAGACTGTAGTCTCGTATGATGAATCATAGAATCTATGTGAAGTCAGAATCAGCGGCATGTTTCCACCATAACTTACATATTTCTACCCAGTTTGCAAAATCCACCAAATATTCCATCGTATTCTTAATAAATGCATTTACAGACTTGTGTGATAATGCTTGTTTTGGGCACTAATGGTCATATAGACTATTCAGTAACACTTTATAATAGAGCCAAGTTTTAGAGTGTAGCTTCCTCTAATTTACAGTGTAATTTTCCACTATGAACCATTATATATGACCTACTGGTTTCTATTGGTACTTAAATTTATAGTAGATACAGAAGAAGAATACAAAACTGTGTCCTAAATCACACTCACTAGTCTCTAAGACGTTTTGGTGATTTTTACAAAAACATCTGTGAAATTTTTTAGGTGACTGTTGAGTTTGAGTGTAATTTAGCAATGTTATTCTCACACCTCTAGATCTAAGAAGCAATCAATCAATCAAATTTTATTTATAAAGCGCTTTTTACAACTGATGTCACAAAGCAGCTTTACAGGGTTAGTAATAACAGACATCAAATCA